>JAJJWW010006086.1:0-232420 GCA_023531295.1 Papaver armeniacum | reverse complement strand
CATTGTGCTTCACCACTCGATCCGGCCATGATGGCTTGCACACTTCTCTCACACTTCCACACATCACCGCATCAACACAAGGCCTTCGCAACGCCAACAATGACTCGCGCACATCTTCCAGCCTCAACATTCTCCAATCCAATAACACATTCACTAGCAGCAGCTTCATATCTCAATTTCCAACAATAGCATAAGCCAATACCCTGTCCAATTCCATGCAACACATCCCATCAATGCAACACCAGGACCCCTGCCACAGCATCAACACAAGCCACAAGCACCAGCCATTACCAATTGCTTCACCTGAACTCCCAACAGCTCAGTTCCAACTCCCGCCATGCTGCAATTCTCATAGTCCCTTCCATTTCTTGTTCTCCTCTTCAGTTCAGCCGCAATCTGCATCTTCTGCCATAAAAAACTGCATCATTATCTCGATATTTCAAGCCACATCCTTGACCACTTCAAACACCAACAGCTCTGCCATCCTTCTCAGCTTCAGCTCAACAGCACATTCCCACTTACCGTCTATCCACAGCTACACATTGTCATAGCTATTCCATCAACCCATCTGTAGCTCCTTGCATTAGCACCTGCACTTCCTGCCTCTCTATTTCTAGCCCATTGCGCTCCACCGAACTCTAGCACCAAAGAAACTCACCATCAATACATACCGCACCCACCGTTGCAATTCCAATACCTACACTCTATAGCCATCAGGGACTGTGTATCTAGTTCCACCTCGCCTCGGGCCATCTAGCTTAACACTTCATCTTCCCCGACAATAACCAATGCCACAAACAACACCCGAATTGCATATGTACCTTCACCCGTCCTAGCATACATCTATAACGGCCGCATCTCAGACCTTGGAATTCTCCATCTTCTAACCTAGCCATTTCTGCCTAGCACCAACCCTGCTTCAACCACTTCTTACAATCACAACAAGCCACCAGTCAACAGCAAAGAACAATTCTTCATTCCTGCATCAACTCATCAGTACTGTTTCCCTGTAATTCCAGCAACGAGCCATATGCAAGTTCATCTCAATCAACAACATTCTTATTATCTCTTGGTTCAAATCCAACTCAAACCCATGACAATCATCATCTTCTTCACTCTGACAATCTTGCCTGAGATCTAATTCAACAGCGCCAATACCCCTTCGACCATTCAATCTTCCATGGATCTGTTCTTCACCATTTCAATTTCATAAACCTCCTCCCTGTATCTTTACCAGCCTGCAATCTCTGAATCAAACCCCTCTCGGAACTGTCACATAAATCAATTCACACCCGCACCTGCACTGAATAGCAGCATCAGAATCATCTCAATCTACTAATTCCTTCTCGATCTCGGACCACCAACTTCACTACCACTTTCGTCTCCTAACCCTTCTAATCAAAGACCTCGGCTGTTAGATCTTGACATCGAACCCATCATCTAACAAACCCTAGCTTCAAATTCATAATCTTCATTTCTGCTCAATCGATTCACCAATAACTCCATCTCTGCATCATTCCATGATAATCTCTGCCAGCATCAATCCCACGAGCTCAACCAGACTTCTGTGACGACCCATCAGCATCAATTGCTCTTTCCTTCCCCCTGCTCATCCATTTCTCTTCTTCTTCATTCTCGAGTTCTAGACGAAAGATAAGTGAGAGAATTGTTTCATCTGAATTTTAGGTTTTGTGTAGGAATGGAATTGGATATATCCACTCAGGTGAATTCTATATGGGGTAACCTGGATGATTCTAGGCACTCACTCCTTAGATAAGGACCACCAAAGATGTCCCCCTATCGCTTCTCTAGACTAAGCTGCAATGGCTGTGCTTGGTCCGGCTCATTCCCAATAGCAATTGCGCATGAAATGACGCTTTTCCCATTTTCGCTCCAAATCAATGAATTTTTCTTCTTTTGCTCCTAATGGCTCCAAAGTACCTGATGAACTCAAAGCAAACATAAGATACATAATTTACAAGAAAAGTAGCAAAGAAAGCATAAACAATAGATATAAAATTAGGTGTTTTAGACACCTATCAGTCTTGAAAAGAATTAACATGACGCCTTATCTGGATTTTCCAACGAGTTTCCACAATTATGGTGACCTATTCTAGATGGGACGGAGCAAACTGCACTCAGATTATTATCTCATTGCAATTATTTTGAAGGAATAAAGGGGTGTTAGCTAAAGAACCTCTACCCATTTGTTATGTATTGCTATCTGTTTAAAACGTTATATGATGGATGTGTGGATGGATTTTTAGGTTATATTAATGTGCAGCAGGAGTTCTCTTTAATAACAGTGATCACCAACTCTCTTCCTTTCTCTGTGTTGTGGAGTTATCGCCGACGCACACAGTACAGTAGTTAATCTAGACAAGTAATGTGTATGATGATGTTGGACACTATCAAGCAGAAGTCGTATTTTTTTTTTTAGATTTTTTATTTTTTAATTTTTAATTTTTAATTTTTAATTTTTTCATGAAGCGGTACTTTTGTTGATGGGAAACTGCTTCCGAGATGTTTAAAGTGTAATAGGTGAAAAATAGATGGTCATTTTATTTTCAAGGCTTTTGAAATTTTATTGAGATCACTACCAAGTATTACAACCATATGTTAATTACAATCTATAAATGTATCTTTGTTTTTGTCGTTAGGATATGTTCTACTTTCTACTCTTTATTTCCTTTCGAATTCAAATTTGGCACCAATTCACCAAAAGACCAAACTTCAAAGGATAACGTGTTTACGACTGAATTTGATGGGTTTGGTCTGCCTAAGTATAACACCTTTTGTGCATCACCTTTGCATCGAACTGATTAAAAGAGGATCATCTATGAAAAACCATTAGGTGGTGACAGGCTCACTAATATAAAGTTGTATTTCGCACCTTTGGAAGGCATGGATTGATAAGGCTTACAACCTCTTTCTTTGCATATGTCAAAGACGTTTGAAAATACAGAGGACAAACTAACGGCACGGGTCATACCCTAGTCTATATTATAAGGCACAATGGTGTTTTTACCGATGGACGGTTATTTACATTCTGGACATATAAAGAAGGGTCTAGATTGATCAGCTAATATGTGTTGTAAGGGACAACGTTGTTTTTACCAATGGACGGTTATTTACATTTTGGACATAAGCTAATGTATGTT
The DNA here is from genome assembly GCA_023531295.1 of Papaver armeniacum. Classification (NCBI taxonomy): domain Eukaryota; kingdom Viridiplantae; phylum Streptophyta; class Magnoliopsida; order Ranunculales; family Papaveraceae; genus Papaver; species Papaver armeniacum. The sequence continues at coordinate 229,259 of JAJJWW010006086.1, read as the reverse complement.
GTGGATAGTGACGGTTACCAAGGGCACACAGTTGATTGCCTAGATTAATTTAGGTTTTGCATTTGCTCAATTGAAGGATATCGACATTTTGGATATATAAAGAACGGTCTACATTGATTTACGTTTATCAATCTAAACATCCCATATTCGACTTTTTCTCGCTGTATATTTCCACCCGTAACGCCTATCTATGGTAAGCTTATTCTCCTCCACATGTTCATACGTTACCAAAATAAATGATACCATACCCATTAACAACACAATTATTTTCTGCTTAGTAATCTCTGTAAATGTTCAACCAGAGAAACCTCAAAAAAAAAAAAATTGCACAGGTACTCAGTGCTTACTAATCTACTTCTTTATCAAGATTTATTCATGTAAGTTTTGCTGACTTTGGTATTTTTCCGAAAGCTTTTTTCTTTCATTTAATTTGTTTTTGTTACTTTTCCAGGAGCATTTTTCTCTGATTGGTTTTGTTGTTGCCAATCATCATCCATCTCAGGTAAATGTCAATTGGATTCCATGACTTGAAGTGGTTGTCATTCATATCAATTTTGATTAGGGTTGTTATTTCTTTCACCCAATTCTTCTAAATTGATTTGTTCTCCTCTTGATTTTGGGATTAGGGTTGTTATTTTTTCACTCGTATTATGTTACTGTTGGTTATCGAGATTCTTGGTAGTTTAGTTTTAGCTGAGTTTAAATTCCAAATATTTGATTTCATTCTCCTCTTGATTAACACAGGTTCTCTCAATTTTGGAAAAGATTGACTAAAAAGAATTTCTGCAGCAGAATCTCAGAAATATTTATATCGAGTTACCTAAACAAATTACACCAAGATTTGATTGTCAATTGGAGTGTGTTGGTGTTGGATCTTGGATGCCACCCTTGGAGGAACCTGTACAGAATGAGGTATATTTTGAATCTTGAACTATTTATTGTAGGGTTTCTAAAATTTGGTTTTTTTGCTCTTACTATCAAATGATTGCATTTTAGAGATTATTAAAGTGACGTTGTTCATTAGGGTTCTATTTTAGTCCTGAAATTTGAATTCTCAACTTTGTTTATTGCTTTATGTGTTTTAGTCCTGCCCACTAAATAAAATCCTTCAGATCAATTAACTTCCATTAAACAAAGACGTCAACAATCTTTTTATGTAATTGGGGTCATCAGGGGAATGATAGGCTTTAAATTGAGTTGAAATGCAATGATGGATTTATGACTATTTGCAGAGTTACCTGATACCGGAACCATGGCATAAATATAGCAAGATGGGCTCAAATTTCTTTAAGTTTATGGGAAAGAAGGATTCCGTAAAACTAAATTGAATTCACGATTATGCGGTGTACAATGATTTGGGAACCAGTCGTTCTATCGTTGGAGGTTAAAAGTAGTTTCCTTACCCCTATGAAGGGAAAACAGGTCGAAAAGCCGCAAAGAAAGGTCTTACATCTCATAAATTTTTTCTTACTAATCGTTGTTTTGAACACTTTTAACCGACTAAATGCAAACCGAATATTTTATAATTTGGCTACAAAGAACTAATTAGAGAGAGGAAGAAATAAATATCTCATCTATATTATAAAAAGAAGTGGTGTTTGTGTAGACTGATAAATCCGACCATCGATTTTGTCATCTGACGGCGGGGATCGTGAGTTGGGCGAGGGATATTTTCGTGCGTCGGATCCCTTGATTTCCTGATATTGTTAGGGGCCGTTATTAATAATAACTTTGATTTCCCTTATATGACTCGGTTAGCTACTACGGACCAGGGACGGAGCTATGTGCAATACCATCAAGAGTTCTTGATGTAGATCACGTCAAGAGTTCTGTACGTCCAAACACCATCGGGGAATTCGGTTGGGGAAATTCTGAATGGTCCTACTATCAAGCGAAACGGAACACATAATCAATTGAGGTGTTTTAGAATCGGTAATATACTAATCCATATTTTTCTTTACTAAACCAACAATAATATACCTACGTTTTTATTTTTATCGGGTTAACTACGTTAACTACCTTTTCTCGACTACTAATGTATAAACACATGCTAAGACACACGTCCAAAATTTATCATCAATAAGCATCACACAAAAGTATATTAATTGACCTAACCTTCTTAGCTAATCTATCTACACCGGAGGTGCACACCCGGCTAATGCTAAAAGTAGAAAAACTTAGGCTGGGTTTGGTAATGCTTTTATTTTTCCAAAAGCACTTTCAAAACCTATATATGTCAATAATTTTTGAAATTGGTGTTTGGTAAAAAAAAATCAAAGTGCTTATTATCCAAAAGCACTTCCCGTGATTCCTCAATTTTTAAAAGCGGGAGGAGGAGCTTTTAAAAGCTACAAAAGCATAAGTCGTGGTCCCACCAAAATTTAATACTTGATTTATCTTTTTTGTCCCTATTTTATTTTTTAAATGACAAAAATTACCCTTAAATATATATGCAGTCAATTTTTATTTCTTATATTTTATTCTTTAAATATTATTATATTTTATTTTTAAACTATTGTATGATACCATTTCATTTAATTTGTCAAAAATAAAAATAAAAACAAATTTTAAATAATTACTTAATTTTAGTTTATTTTTTGTTTGAAAATTATATATATTTAAAATTGGTTAAGTAAAAATAATTTTTCTTAACAATCATAATAATAGTAATAATTAGTAAAATTGAATATTTAATCTATTTATATTTAATAGTAAAAAAAAAAAAATTTAACCCCAATAAATTGACTTAGTCTTAGCTTAACTGCGTTCAGGACATAAGCCCCGACTAACCCTAAGAGATATTTAATAAAAAAAAAAGTTGAACCCATGTTTGAGATATTTAACTATGTATAATTATTTTAGACAAAAGGGATGATACCCCGGTTCAGGACAAAGCTAACCATAATCTAACAACAATTTATTATTTTACGATCTAACCACAGTTAATTTAGTTTCCTATTTAAAACTGTTAGTATCAATATCAAAGACTCTTAAAAGAAATGTAACGGGATAGCCTCGGTTGATTTAATCCGACCAATAAAATACTGGGATCGCAGGATCCGAAGGATCTATAAGCTCAACTCCCAGGCCTACGGCACGACAATAAATAGATCATGTGCCCTTGGCTAACTTAACTCACGGCCGGGGCCGTAAGGCCCCGGCTGGTTTGACACAAAAAACACAAGTCCTAGCTAAGCACTGGGTCTGTCATAATTGTTGGGACCGTAGGTCCCGATTACTACGACACGACAAACTAAACACCATATTATAAGCTGGCTATTTAAATACTGATTAAAGTATATAAACCGGATGATACAAACAACTTTAAAAAACTGATAGAGGTTGAACCCGGGCCGTAGGCCCCGAATATTATGACCCAGCTAACTAAAAACGGCCCTATTAATTGCAGGCTAACTAAAATTTTGTGAAAAAATACTAACCAGTCGACCGAACAACAAAAATAAATCAAAAGAGGTTGAGCCCCGGCCGTAGGCCGGGGTGATACCTAGTAGCTCAATAAGTACTAATAGTCTAAAACATAATATCTTATTACGTTATCTTTAATCATCATTTTTTTTCTTTTCTTTTTCTACGACTAATTCATTCAATAATTTTATTTCTTATGTTTGTTTGTCAATCCTTTCCTTCATAATCTACACAAGAGCTTAGGTGATTCCATGTGTCATTGTATTCGGGGATTCCCTCCTTGATTATCTCCAAATCGTGCTCGAGAACTGAATATCATTTAGGTTTAGTTGGTTTCACTCACAAAAAGCGATTTATTTGATTTTAATGGACTCACTGTTTAAAAGGTGATAATCTGTTTTCGGTTCTGGGTTGGATGCGGGGTTCCTTAATTCAATGCATGCTTACATGAATATGTATACTTGGTTAGACATATGCCATTTTTAGCCAAAGTTCAATTACTATGTTGTATCTACCGAGAACTACATTTTAACGCAACTTTAATGAGTGATGGTAAAATGTTACTATGGAATACATGTGGGTTGGTTACTAAGTATTCACTTTGAGGAATATCTGGTGATGTCGACATTCATTGTTCTGAAAGCTTTGCTGTGAGTGATGCAACGCAGTACTTTCCCATGACATCTCAAAACCGCTGAAATTCTCCCATGAAAAGCCCGGTCCTGACTCCTCAAGCACAAGGCAATCGACCAGGTTTATGAAATCGATAAAGGTAATTCATGGCATATGCGAGTAAGGCTCACCTGTAAGTGGCACAAAGTTAATTTTAAGGGTACTTGGAAGTTTTCCAGTTTGGATGTGTTGTTGGTTGACGAAAAGTTCAGATGTAAAGTTTAGTCTTGACACCAATAACGTTAAGTAGGAATATTGCCTTTACCAGGTACTGTAATCAACACTTTGTTAGCACCTCCCTGCATATGTTCCTGCACCAATCCTGTCCACAAACACTCATGATTCTTATATCACTACCTATCACTATTTCCACTTATGCATCCCTGCAGAGAAGGTATATATTAAACCCGATATTAAATAATCAATTTTAAATAAGCATGAATAAGTTTGAATTCATATCCATATAATTAAATAATGGTCATTTTTTCTCACCCACAGGGTAGGTGTTTTTTTTTTTTTTTGAAGCATAGTTAATTTGTTAGTATAATTGGCTTGACGCCCTCTTTGAAAATGCTAAAGGTCTGATCACACCTGAGAGGATGAGAAACTTGCTCGACACTGCCAACATCTTTTAGATAATTGTTAGGGGGAAAGCCAATTTTACTAAAAGGAAAGCCAAGTTGGGGTTGATTTAAAAATAGTTCTTCGACTATCTATCCATTTGAATATAGATCTCTCTATCTAGCTAACCTATAGTGTATGTGCAAGATTAGTTAGGTTTGTAGATCGTCAGCAACTTGGAAAATTTAATCTGAATATTCAATGTTTTTTTTTTTTTTTTGTAAACTTTGCTTCATCATCATGATAAGTTCCGTAGATGGTGAATGGGAAAATCACAAGCATGTGCAATATGCTATGGCCTAGTTTCTCATTCGGTCCATGGTGAATCATTTGGAAACAAAACAAAAAATCAAGCAAAAATCTTATTCTTAGATCATTTTAGGGTGTGATCTCAGAATCATTATTCTTTTGTACCCCAGTGATTCATTCATCACATTTAATTACACCAAGTTAGAATCAGAATTGTCAATCTTATCATTGAATTTGGATTTTTTTTTATACGTGTTTTGTATCAAGTAAGATATAGTTGATCAAAAATTGTATTAAAAGTTAAGTATCCATTAACGGGGATTTTTTTTCTCTCTCTTTTTTCTTAATACACCCCAGGTCCAACTTTCCCTTTAGCAAAAATGGCTTTCCCCTTATCAATTATCATCTTTTATGTCAATGAAATCCAAGGGGGAGTACTTTCCTACCATGTCAAAGACCTCAAGATACTCCTTGCAATCTTTTTAAGCCAGTTGATTACAACCTTCAACTTCGGTTTTGTTACTCTTCTCCTGTAACCACTGCAACATGCACTAACCTAATTGTATATATAATCATTACTTGCATTTTAAAACTCAAGACGTAAACAAATACTTCCATGTTCAGTTAAGTTTCTTCCACCTTCATCCCATAATTCAAGATTCAATCAAGAACCAACACACATAAACTTAATAATTTCTTGTGATTTAACTATTACCTTTTCTTGATCACAAATATTAAAATCTTACCATTTTTTTTGAAGACCATTTTACCCAATTTAGAAGAAAAAAAAGATCAGAAACAAATTTTTACTAAACCCCAATTCTAAACTTCTTTGAACATATCAAAATTTTCTTACATTAATCTAAAATGACTAAACAAGAAAAAACTAAAATCCAAATAATTCTTCCATGAATTTCACCAGTCCAAGCTAGGTAACGGATAACTCATCACAATTATATTCTGAAACTCCATTGATAAATTTACCAGTGTGAAAACTCGGAATTCCTCTAGATTTGTAACGATCGTGGGCTATATTGAAATATTAACAATAGAATAAGGATGTACTCCTAATACTCAAACCTTGCCAGCTGTAACTTTTTAGGAAACCTAAACTAAATATCATCCAACGGTTGGCGATACAATCCTACGGCTAAAACGTTATTTGCTTATGAAGCAGTCCCGCGCAGTTGCACGGGATAACACTGCTCTAATCTTTAAACAATGCTTGCTTTGAAGCAGTAATAATACCAAAACTTGGAACCTCCTAATATGTAAGAAAAGAGTAGAAATACTTTCAGTTTGTAAAACTTAATACGTCAGAGATGAACCTGTCAAGGTCATGTTATTTAGTAGCTTTAAAATTCTCACAAGTATTTTTATGGCCACATTTTTAAAATACCCTAAGAAAAAAGGAGACCAAATTTAATTATGTATGTGAACATTTAGTTCACAAGAGGGATAAGGTTATATGTGAATCAGACTGTAAAAATATAGTTTTGTATGTAAGTAATGGTTTGCCTCTTCCTCCTTAGCAATCCAGTTCTCTGTTAAGGTGTGTCAATTTGTTTAAACAACATTGTAATTCTGGGTGGTATTACGTGTATGTAAATAGGGGTGCTAATAAATCTGCTGATGCACTAGCTAAAATAGTTGGCAGGTTATACCTTGGTGAGGAATGGTGGTTACGTCCACCTGAGTTGTCAATTCCTCACTTGACTTATGATATAAACTGTAGTTCTATAGAATATATTTGTTTTCTTTTGATCAAATAAAAAGAAAAAAGAACCGCCCGAAGCGGATCGGTGAACAAAAGGGTTCGAAAAATAAAAATAACAAACTGTCGTTGCCGTTACGCCGGACATATCCAAGGGTCCATATTGATGGTGATTTGTCACTCATTATTAGCTTACATCCTTATACGAGTCAAAAGCTTAGTCGAGTCACATCTTAATTAAGAAAAGAGGCCATAACCCTGTGTTGTTACGACACGGGTCATATCCTAGTAAATAAATAAAATAAAAGTAATAAAATTCTATAGATATGCTCAATATTTTTTGGGACAAAGATATTGCAACAATTAATGTGGATATCAAAAAATATAGACAATATCTAAAATTATAAATATTACATAACATTTAAGATAATAAATGATATTATTACCTTTAGAGTTTTTTTTTTTTTAAATGGAATCTCTAAACTTGGTAACGCTCTATACAAAGCACCCGAGCTAAGGCCAAATTTCATTGTGTCCAAGATGCTTCTTTTGATTTTGTTGAACTTTTTTTGCTTCTTCCAGTGGTTTTTTTTTCTTCTTCCTGCCATTGTTTTGGGTTGGTTGTGTGATATACTTTCATTGTTGTTTTTTTCTTGGGCAGGTACCCTCGAGCTGTTGTAACCAGGCAATAGGCATATGTCTAACAACGTCGAGGTATAAACTCATTCTGCTAATATTGTTGTGATATCATGCTAATATCGTTCCAGTATCAAATAGTGAAAAGATTTGGTTTTATTTTTGATGTTTTTTTTTCTCTTTTCATTTTCTTAGTGACGCAGACCATTAATATTATTTATTTTTGGTTTTGATATTTTTGTTATATTCTTGTTTTTTTTTTTTTTTGCGGACTCTTTCAGAGAAAAAGGTAACTAACATCCAACACAATTTTGGTTTTGTCTTCCATCATTTTATTTTTATTTTGCCTACTTAGTAGTTTTTATTCGTTTAATGCACAAATTTAATATAAAAAATTGTACATATTTTTTCTATCATATGGAGGAGTCGATGATAAGCATGTAAATGCTACATTCTATACCCATATTTATACTAGATAGAACTCGATATTTTAACTAATGACATCATTTTAGTGCTTTTGTAGAAAGTACGTACGAATCCGATCATCATGGTATTTATGGCTAAATGGGAGCTAAAGTGGCGTTTGCAATAACAATCGCCGATATCACTCACAACACCCAAAGGAGACGGCTTAATTATTGAGATTGTGGGCTGCCAAACATACTTAAGTTAGTGGAATCATATAACAAATACACGGCAAGAGTTAGTGGATTTCTTTGTTCCACTCAAGAAGGCACGTGAAAGTCCACCAAAAACTAATTAAAGTGTAAGAAATAGTGGGTGACGTGTCAATGTATCCAACCACATTTCTGTAGTGGTTTGTGATAAATATCAAGTAGCATCTTCATTTCTTTTGGACAAAAAAGGGGAATAAGATGGGTTTGCATGGGTTCGTTGATTCATTTTGATTGCAGTCGGCACCTGATTTCATTCCAACAATACACGACATCAGATTTGGAGGGCTGGAAGTGGATATAATTGCAGCAATTGATCTTCTTACGCCGAGAAGGTGCTAATACGAGTGTTGTTGCATGGCTGTAAATGATGAGTGTGTTGACTGTATGGGGTTCGAATAAGTGAAGTTTTGGGTCATATTTGAGCTGAATTGTATGCCGGTAGATCAGACGCAAGACCTGATTTTATTGTCGATGAAAACAAGCGATTGTTGTGCTGGTTTGCTGTGGTTGAATGGGTTTGTTTTTACGGTGAAAGAAGCTGGAGTCAGATGGTTTCGGAATGGAGACTGGTGCTGTGTTGCAACTCAGTTGGGAGGAGAGAGTTCGATGAGCCAGTGATTTATGGCTGTGTACTCGAATGGATATGAAAGCAAGCTTTGCTTTTAATTATTTGTGGTCAAGAAGTGTTGTTGTAGGCGGCATCGATGGGCAGTTGGTTGGAGAATAAGAAGGTGCGAACGGTGGTTGCATGGAGAGTTTGGACGTGACTGATATGTTTAAAACGTGCAAGGAGAGAATTCAGGCTAGTAGAAGTTGCCGAAGCTGTTGACATGATATGGCAGGGAGATTAGTGCAGTCGGTGATGGTGTTTCCTTGGTCAAGTCGTGGCTGGAATACCATGGAGAAAGCATGAAGCAGAGAAGTTTGTTGTGGTATCGGCTGGTCGTAATTTGTTGTGATCGATCTTGGGTATGAGATGAACAGGAATGGAGCTGCAGACAGTTGAAGTCGATTGAAATGATTGCAGCTGGTGATTGAAGTGAATGGCGAGATCGAGAAGGTGTTTGCTGGAGCAGAGGCTATGGTCGGGTTTAGGCAGGAGCGGTCGGACTTTGGGAGAGCCTGAGTTTGCAAACTAGAGTTGGTGTTTGGACTGGGCCTGGAAACTTTGCTAGGTCTTAATCGTTGGACTTCTGGTAATCGCTGGACTTTATATAAAAACTCAATAGAAGTTTCAGAAAAAGGGGGAGGCCGGTTTTGGAGTTCTGATTTGGAGACGGGGCTGCGGCTGGGATCCGTCTACAACAGCGAGGGAGACTAGGGTTTGGAGATTGATTTCTCCCGTTTTGATTTTAATTAGCTAGGGATTTATTCATACTTTTTTATGGTTTTTAAGAAAGCCATGGCTAGCTAATTCCATGTTAGGGTGAAAGGATGAATTTGTAGGATTTATTTGTTTTCATGAATAAGGGTTTTCTATCAATCGAACTTAAATTTAATAATTTTGTCTCTCTATCAATGTTTAGTTTCTAGCTAGATTTTTCAAGTGCTATGCCATGTATAGTTCATTGTTGGATTAGTAGAAAAACTCATTGAACCTAAGTAATAATTGAATTATGAATATTCCTTGACTCTTCATGCCATGCATGATTAGTGCTTAGAAATTCTACTTTTAGGTGAGAACAAATAATTCATTTTTGATGATTCTTGTCGACAATTCATAAATGCAATATCTTCCATGTACGAGTAGTTAGGTTTTCCGCTCTACATGAGTATATTTGAGACCCTTTGTGATTGAACACGATTAATTTGCCTACAACAGATTCCTTGATCCTTAACACTTCACATCCCTGGTTACCGATTTTCCCAGTGCATTTATATTTTCCGTTTAGTTTATTTTTTCTGTTATTATCTTTCAAAATCCAAAAATATCTTTATTGGTTAGTCGATTAGAGATATTGATTACGTATTTTCACCGCTCCCTGTGGGTTCGACCCGTACTTGCCTTTGTCTACTAGTTAGACACCGTGCGATTGCGATTATTATATATAGGCAATCCCGAAAGCCTATCAATTTTTGGCGCCGCTGCCGGGGAGCGGCTGTGGAATATTGTAATTAGTATTTTTGATTTGTAAAAAAAAAAAAAAAATATTTGTAAATTATTATTATTATTATTTTATTTTTTTTTAGAATTTTGTTTCAGGTACCTGTTTGAGGATGATGACTTTTTCTCAAGAGACGTCACTTGAGATGACACTGGCATAATATAAGCGTAGAAATTCAAATTATCAGGCAACCTCATCTGAGATGACGCTTGGTGAATATATGCATAGGCAACGGTATGGAGTTCTTGCTCCACATATGGTAAGTGAAGAATCACCTAAAACGATATATGAGAAGTATTACAAACACACACTGCCTAGTTTGGAACAAAGGTTAAGAATTCTAGCATGCCAACAGTTATATGCAGATGATGATTTAGAGGAACCTGTTTATACAGAAGATACTATTGTTGAGTTTAACGACTTAGAGACAATAGACGTTCATAGTCATTTGAATAGTGAGATTCCTATAAGTCACTTAGTTGCAGACAATAATGACGTGATTATTCATGATACTGTTGCTCCATTGAGCCCCTGTTTTGCTGACTCATCTTGTGATTTCCTGATTGCTGATGTGAATGTGGAGGCGATTGGTACTGGTCAGGTAACTGCTGATTTTGAACCAATCTCATTTTGTTTAGCCCACTATGCATATTCTGATGATCCTATGCTTATTGACATTGTCAATGCATTGTTCCCTCCAATGGTTAATCAAGGTCACTCCATAACGGAAATTATTTCCGCGGACTTAGAACCGGATTTAAGAGTTACTGATTTTCATAAACTTGAACCATTAGATACAAGTTTAAACAATTTTGCTGAGTTTGATAATCAAGTACCTTTTTGCATTGTCAATACATTGCTTCCTCTGATTTCTAGTGAGGTTATTGTGTCGACGGATGTTATTTCAGCTGATTTAGAACCTGATTTAGAGTGTGCTTCCCGAATAGAAAATAATATACATTCTATGTTTGTTGTCCATGTGAGTGATTTATTTATCTCGACTAAGGACTGTTTTCTATTGGGAATGGATTTACGTATCTTTTTGGACGTTTATAGTGTTTGCAGGTTCATAGTCGCAGCTGACCTGATTTGTTGGATTGATCCCCAACTTTTTGGACTTTATATATATGCTTTGCTGCTTACTTTGGTGCAACCTCACCTTGTTTGGGGTTCTTTATGTGTGCAAACATGGATACGAAGATTATGCTTTATGGGAGTCAACCCATATAATTTTGCTTCATGGGAGTCAACCCATCAGATTTATTCCCTTTTCTCTATCTTTGATATTTATTTGTTTACTTTTTGCATATTGCATATTATGAATTTCCCATCTTAATTTCTACGTTGGATGACTCAATTACATTGAGGACAATGTAATGTTTAAGTGTGGGGGAGTGGCACTTTCGTTAGGAATTTTGATTTTTTTTTTAGAAAAAAAATGCATGCTATGACCAGCTGTGTAGCGGGTCTACATTAAAAAAATAAAAAAATATTACATCATTTGATCAGCTGTTTAGCGGGTCTTTCTGTCTAGCTGTTTAGCAGACATTTTTAAACCACTGTTTAGTGGTTCCATCTAGCTATTTAGCAGACAATTTGTCTCGCTGTTTAGCAGACAATTTGTCTCGCTGTTTAGCAGACATCTCTCCATATCCAGCTGTTTAGCGGATATTTTCTTTGTTTTGCTCGAGGACTAGAAAAATATAAGTGTGGGGGGGTGTTGATAAGCATGTAAATGCTACATTCTATACCCATATTTATACTAGATAGAACTCGATATTTAAACTAATGACATCATTGTAGTGCTTTTGTAGAAAGTACGTACGAATCCGATCATCATGGTATTTATGGCTAAATGGGAGCTAAAGTGGCGTTTGCAATAACAATCGCCGATATCACTCACAACACCCAAAGGAGACGGCTTAATTATTGAGATTGTGGGATGCCAAACATACTTAAGTTAGTGAAATCATATAACAAATACACGGCCAGAGTTAGTGGATTTCTTTGTTCCACTCAAGCAGGCACGTGAAAGTCCACCAAAAACTAATTAAAGTGTAAGAAATAGTGGGTGACGCGTCAATGTATCCAACCACATTTCTGTAGTGGTTTGTGATAAATATCAAGTAGCATCTTCATTTCTTTTGGACAGAAAAGGGGAATAAGATGGGTTTGCATGGGTTCGTTGATTCATTTTGATTGCAGTCGGTACCTGATTTCATTCCAAAAATACACGACATCAGATTTGGAGGGCCGGAAGTGGATATAATTGCAGCAACTGATCTTCTTACGCCGAAAAGGTGCTGATACGAGTGTTGCTGCATGGATGTGAATGATGAGTGTGTTGACTGTATGGGGTTCGAATAAGTGAAGTCTTGGGTCATATTTGAGCTGAATTGTATGCCGGTAGATCAGACGCAAGACCTGATTTTATTGTCGATGAAAATAAGCGATTGTTGTGCTGGTTTTCTGTGGTTGAATGGGTTTGTTTTTTCGGTGAAAGAAGCTGGAGTCAGATGGTTTCGGAATGGAGACTGGTGCTGTGTTGCAACTCAGTTGGGAGGTTAGAGTTCGATGAGCCAGTGATTTATGGCTGTGTACTCGAATGGAGATGAAAGCAAGCTTTGCTTTTAACTGTTTATGGTAAAGAAGTGTTGTTGTAGGCGGCATTGATGGGCAGTTGGTTGGAGAATAAGAAGGTGCGAACGGTGGTGTTTGAGGGTGAAAATGGTTTCTATTGATTTCGGTAATTTCGGGTGTGTGTGTGTGAGAAACGAATTTTAACCCTAAACAATGTACTGCAAGGGAGTACTTTAGATTCGAGAGATCAATCTTTACAAATCCGGCCTAAACCAAGAAATGGCCGTTCCAGACTTGCTTCGGTCACAAAAAGGAGGAGAATGGGTTGGTTTTGGGGAGGGAAGCGAAGAAAGTGTTGAGACCAGGTTGATTCTGGAAGAGTAGTGGTTTCACGACTTGTATCGTAAAATGGGAAGCTAATGAGATGGAAAGCTAGCAAATGTTTATGAGTGTTGTATTGCTCCTGACTGAACTTGTTGTTCGGTGGAAATAGGTAAGACCTATTTATGCAAGTCGAAGTGAAACGTACTCTGGTCTCATTAAGGAATGGAAAAATGGGTGAGTAAATGGGAGGAGGTGGTAACCGTTAACGCATGGAATTGATGTTCCATAAAAAAGAGAGTTTCACCATTACTCATTGTATTTACTAACCGCCTCATCCTTATTACACTTCCTTATGACGGGTGTAGTGTACGCCGCACGCTGTAAACCTCCAAACCAATACCCAAAGTGGATCCCCCAGTTTGTGATATGTATTGATGTCTCGAATGTTTTCGTGAAAAACATGTAGCATGGTTGTTGCCTGGCAAGTCGAGCTTGGGAGACTTGCTAGCTTGGTGACCTTCGACGATCGAGATTTTTCATCTTAAGAGGAAAGGTAGCCGTTGATCGTTGCACGCTTCCGTTTTTGATAGCCGTGTAGGGAAGGCCAGCATGGTGGCGCGGCAGAGTTGGCATGCCTTGCGCGGTTTGGCGCGGCCAAACTAGGGTTTTGGTTCAAAGGTTACCATGCGTTGTCTGGTAACCTTGGACGGCTAGGATTTCATCCTGGGATTGAAGGGAGAACGTTGATTGTCGCACACCTTCGTTTTAGTAGCCGCATAGGGAAGGCCAGCATGGTGGCGCGGCTAGGTTGGCATGGCATGCCTTGGCGCGGTTTGGCGTGGCCAAACTAGGGTTTCAGGCCGAAGGTTACCATGCGTTGTCTGGTAACCTTGGACGGCTAGGATTTGATCCTGGGATTGAAGGGAGACCGTTGATTGTCGCACGCCTTCGTTTTAGTAGACACATAGGGAAGGCCAGCATGGTGGCGCGGCTAGGTTGGCATGCTATTGGCATGGTATGCCTTGGCGCGGTTTGGTGTGGCCAAACTAGGGTTTCGGGCCAAAGGTTACCTTGCGTTGTCTGGTAACCTTGGACGGCTAGGATTTGCTTCTGAGATTGAAGGGCGACCGTTGATTGTCGCACGCCTTCGTTTTAGTATCCGCATAGGGAAGGCCAGCATGGTAGCGCGGATAGGTTGGCATGCCTTGGCGTGGCCAAACTAGGGTTTCGGGCCAAAGGTTACCATGCGTTGTCTGGTAACCTTGGTCGGCTAGGATTTGATCCTGGGATTGAAGGGCGACCGTTGATTGTCGCACGCCTTCGTTTTAGTAGCCGCATAGAGAAGGCCAGCATGGTGGCGCGGCTAGGTTGGCATGCCATTGGCATGGCATGCTTTGGCACGGTTTGGCGTGGCCAAACTAGGGTTTCGGGCCAAATGTTACCTTGCGTTGTCTGGTAACCTTGGACGGCTAGGATTTGCTCATGAGATTGAAGGGCGACCGTTGATTGTCGCACGCCTTCGTTTTAGTATCCGCATAGGGAAGGCCAGCATGGTGGCGCGGCTAGGTTGGCATGCCTTGGCGCGGTTTGGCGTGGCCAAACTAGGGTTTCGGGCCAAAGGTTATCATGTGTTGTCTGGTAACCTTGGACGGCTAGGATTTGATCCTGGGATTGAAGGGCGGCCGCTGATTGTCGCACGCCATCGTTTTAATAGCCGCATAGGGAAGGCCAGCATGGTGGCGCGGCTAAGTTGGCATTCCATTAGCATGGCATGCCTTGGCGCGGAGATGTGGCTGGCACGGTTTGTCATTGGCACAGTGGTGCGGCTGGCATGGTTGGCATGCCTTGGCGCGGTAGATGTGGCTGGCACGGTTTGCCATTGGCACAGTGGTGCGGCTGTCATGGTTGGCATGCCTTGGCGTGGAGATGTGGCTGGCACGGTTTGCCATTGGCACAGTGGTGCGGCTGGCATGGTTGGCATGCCTTGGCGCGGTAGATGTGGCTGGCACGATTTGCCATTGGCATAGTGGTGCGGCTGGCATGGTTGGCATGCCTTGGCGCGGTAGCATGAGGGTTTTGTACATGTGATGTCAATCAATGTTAGGGGTTCTGCCATTGAACATGATACATAGAAAGAAAAAAGGTACCCTGGTAATTCTTACGTAAGCATGCTGATCGATTCGATAAATGTGCTAATGGTCATAATGACGTCATGCCAGATGTGCGGTTTTACGATTTTAACCCTAGGCTAAAATCCACCATCAACATTAAGTCCCCTGCTTAGCTCGGAACGGGAGCATCGTTGCGAGGTAAGCATAAGATGGTGCCAGGCTAGGACAAGAAATTGAAACAAGTCGTGATAAGATGGTCAGGAAAGCCCGACTAACCTTTTCGAGAGGTAAAGAGAGTTTGCGCTTCCAGTTTTGGCGGCCTTACATAAATTGTACTGGTGGTGCGGACCGTGATGTGGTGAGATGAAAATTGTCAGCTTAGTCTGGCTATGCATCACCTTGGCTAGGTCAGGGAACATCGTGCCGCTGGGTCGGAGAGTTGTTGGTGTCAGTATGGTTTGGAAAGGGGGCGCAGGCGTTGCGCTGGCTTGGACTCGGCATGGCAAGGCATGGCGCGAACAAGCTTGGCATGTGGGGCCAGGGCAATGGGGCGGTCTTGGAGAGGCAAAGCATGGTGGACGGCTTGGCAGGTGGGGCCAAGGCAATGGCGCGGTATTGGAGAGGCAAGGCATGGCGGATGGCTTGGAAGGTGGGTCCAAGGCAATGGCGCGGAAAGTCTTGGCGTGGTGATTTTGTCTTCGCGGGACCGGTTGTCTCTTTTCCTTACTTGGCTCAAAATTGGAAATCGTTTCCTTGTTCGGATTCCCAAATATCATGCACATAAAAAGAGGGCCGGCCTCTCCTTTTGTTTCATACCTATTTATTGTATTTCGGTGTGGTAACAGTAAAGCAAAGCGGGCAAGCGAATCCCTGGTATGTCTTCCCATACTTCCTCCTTACCTTGCTTTCTTTCATTTTTTTTTTTGTGCGAACCCTAGCTGTGGGTGTACCTTCTCATGAACTTGTAGAAATATCGTTTTTCTGAGTTGGTATGAATCCCAGCCATAGGTATGCTTTGCACGACCTTGTAGTAAAATTTAGGCGTGAGTGCCGTAGTGATGTTGGCCGCCTCATCATGTGCGAAGTAGGTGTGCACGAGCATTGTCATTCCCTTCCCACGAAAATCTAGCTTTTAGGGTTTCCTCCGTTTCCTGGTGTGGTCGTGTGCATGGTTCCTGTTGTGGGGCGCGCCTATTCGGCTAGGCGCCAATTTCCCATTGCATGAAGTGGTGATGCAGAGTCTGTCAGTCCCCATTTCTTCGCATATGCGCAAAAATGACTTTGAAACCAATTGGCTTGCGTCCAGGATGTCCCTCTTGCGTCTGATAAAATAATTTCCAAGCACTTTCCGTAATAATCTCTCTTCGTATTGTTCCATTGTAGTTA
This sequence comes from Papaver armeniacum, assembly GCA_023531295.1. Lineage (NCBI taxonomy): Eukaryota > Viridiplantae > Streptophyta > Magnoliopsida > Ranunculales > Papaveraceae > Papaver > Papaver armeniacum. Next base: position 212,758 of record JAJJWW010006086.1, on the reverse strand, counting down.
TCTCGGAGGTGAAAGCAGCGTAAGGGAATTTTCGTTAGGATGTCAGCAATTTCTGCTGTACCGAAGGATGCTGGCAGTTCCAAGCCAAACGCGGCTGATGAGTTCTTCACGATAGTTTCTGCCAGGAGAAGTCATCTTAAGCATGTGTCGATTCTTCTGACCGGTCCGGAGGGTGAGGGAGGGGATCGGTCGGTTCCGCCTGGGAACGTAATACGGTTTTGTCTTCAGAGGAAAGAGTATTCCGCCTCTCTTATTGATTTCAAGATCTCCGTGAGTCCATTGCGTTCCTTTGATAAATGGATGCGATTTATGATAAGTCAAGATTGTGTAAGAGCTAGTTTAACCAAAGCGCAAATCATTGATGCTGTCGCGGCTTCTGCATCACTTCAAATTAGGAAAGACATCCCGGGTTTGGTTGCTTTCATCTCCAGTGGTGTCCGGTCATACCCACACGCTTATATGCGGGGGGAGAAATGATTATATCCTTAAAAGTGTAGCCATTCTCGCTGAATCTTCCCATAACAGAAACCTCAACATTAAGTCATTCGATGATGAAGAAAAAATGCGTACCACCCTGGTTGCGAAGTCGAAAGGGTTTGTTCGAAAAGAAAACGAGACGAAGTGTTTCTACAACGGTGGGGGTGTCTCAATGGTTTCTGATGAGCTGGCACCGGATCAAAAGAATAGTACACTCCACGTCGCGGCATTCTTTGCTTTGTGGTTATCCCGGGATATTTTCGATGACTCACTCTGTAAGAAGGAGATAAGGCCGGAACTCCTCAAATTTGCTATAAGATTGGCGACAGGAGTCGTTCTCCCCATTGGCGGCTTGTTTCTCGGTTCTCTGTACACGCACTTGGATCATCTGGCTGTGGATATGCGCGTTTAAAATGGTTACATGAAAGTGGACTCGTATGTTCACGTTGCTTTTCTCCAGGCGTGGCTATGGGAGCATCTTGAAAAATACGCTCCTAAACCATTGGTTTCACTTCCCGCGTCTTGGGGTGGTTCGAGAATACTTCGCTGGTCGAATAGGCGCCCAAGAGCTGGCTCAAACCTGGTTGATTTCCTCGATAATTCGTGCGTCGTTAATTTTCTTCCATGGGCCCCAGTGTGTACATCCATAGTCCATGTAAATACTTTTGCTTCCGCTCTAAACATGTCTTTGCTTTCTGACGAAGGGAACCTCGGTGTCGGCGAGGTTGTATTCATGCGAAGTTGCACGCCGGGTTACATACCATCTTTCTTTCGAGGATCGTGTCAGGCAGTCTCTTACAATATTGATCGGGCGGCTCGGCATATAGGTTTCGACCAAGGGGTCCCTCTTGTTCGTCAGCTGGTAGCTCCAGAGAACTCATTACCGACCGTTCTTGATGCTAGTGTTCTCGTTCCGAGCAAAAGCCTCCCTTTCTTGCTTTCGGAACGAAATCCTTCGACTACCTCCAAGTATAACACGTTCTGGCAGAGTGAATTCCTTGTCATCCAGGAATTTGTGAAAGTCGTAGTGGAGAACATCTGTGGTAGGCCTTCTGCTGCGATTTTAGCAAAGCATCCGTTACTGAGGGATACTTCTTCAACCAAAAGAAAATCCGTCGGTCCGGGCGCGGACAGTCCCTAAGCGAAGGAGAAAAGGTCTAAAAATCGCGCAGGTGGTTTCTAGTCAGATTCCACAGCTCTACCGACTTTTAGTTCGTCCAACATGCATGTATGTATGATTTTCCTCTTGACTTCAGTTGGGCAGTGTATATTCTCGTTTCTTTTCTGAGTATCCGTCTTTATATTTTGTCTAGGGTCTCAATAGTGTAAACGCCTTTACCAGACCCGAGAAGGATGACGGTTTGGAATCCAGTGATGGCGAGGGTAGTTCTTCTGACAGCAGTGCTGAATATTCCTCTAGTCGGTCTGAAAGTGAATCAGTGAGTTTTTCAGCATGTCCCCCCCCCTTTTTTTTGGAAAACGTCTAATCCGCGGTATTATAGGAGGAAGCCATTTCTGAAGATGGCTCTGAGATAGAGACTGAGGAAGATACAACTTTGTCTCCAACTGTGGCAACCGTACCGGGCGATCTTGAAATGGATGTTGATCAAGATGAAAACGTCGTTCTTTGCTCGGACAAAGGAAAGTACTCCAGTGGTGCAGTGCGATTGTTGTTAGGAGTCCCTTGCCGGTTGCTGATGTAGTCGCAGGCGCCCCTTTTAATCCTCCGTACTTGGTTCCTCATCGGGATCACATGATGATTGGAGGGTTTAGCTTGCCATCCAAACATGCGGTACTATACACTAAGATCTGGGAAAACTACGGTCATATTGCCACGATCAAACAAATTACTAGTCGGTACGCGTTGGTTAAGCGTGTGGTGAAAATTCTGTCTTCAATTGACGACATGTGCAACGTGACTGGTCATATTGTTTATGGGGATGTGGTCATAAGCTGGAGGTTCCATCGTGACATGTGCATGGAGTTTGAGTTCAATGCTCCTTGGTTCGTCAAAGGTTTCTCTGAGGTTGAAAAGATGTCAAAAATAGTCAAGGCCCTTCTCGCGGATATGGTGAAGAAGCGGAAGTGGAAGTCGAAAAGTCATCCAGAAACTAAAATTGAAGAGGGCGGCTCTTCAAAGCGCAAAGGAGGCTCTCGCCAAGAAGAGCAAGCCATTGTTGGAAAACTTTCCTTGAACACATTTCTGTTTTTTTTTTTCTGATCTTCTTATTTTAGGTTTTTTTTTTTTTTGAAAGGCAAATGAAACGCCTAGTTTATGGTTTTGATTTTCTGGATTTTTGAGTTGATAGACAAATGCTACCTTGATGGTTTTGGATTGTTCTTTTGGAATGCATTGTTTTGGTTATGATTGCAAGTGGCGCAAACGTTCCAGGCAAACCATGGAACCGCGTGTTGTTAGATGACATGGGATGAAACATAACATGACTTATCGGGTTTTATCATTCTCGTGAAAACTTGAAATAGCAAACCATGTATTTTGTCTAGGTAAGACTTACTCGGTTTTTCATCTCTTCTTGTTGAAAAAGAAATCTCCCGGGCGTTAGACCGAGTTTTGTGGGAAACGTCGCCATGACTGTAAGTCCTCGGTCATTCCTTGTCGTGTTGCCGATCCCTGGTCGGATCGTTTGCTTCTAAACCCCTTGGAAGTCCCCAGTCGTCCTTTGCCGTGTAACGACTGGTAATTGAGCCGCCTGGTAACTGATTCGTCGTTTCCTGAGCGGATTGTTTGATTCTACTGTCTTGACGTCCGGGTCATGACCGAAAGATCAACCTCCCACTGTGGTCGCCAATTATTTGAGGGTGAAAATGGTTTCTGCTGATTTCGGTAATTTCGGGTGTGTGGGTGAGAAACGAATTTAAACCCTAAACAATGAACTGCAAGGGAGTACTTTAGATTCGAGAGATCAATCTGTACAAATCCGGCCTAAACCAAGAAATATCCGTTCCAGACTTGCTTCGGTCACAAAAAGGAGGAGAATGGGTTGGTTTTGGGGAGGGAAGCGAAGAAAGTGTTGAGACCAGGTTGATTCTGAAAGAGTAGTGGTTTCACGACTTGTATCAGAAAATGGGAAGCTAACAGATGGAAAGCTAGCAAATGTTTCTGAATGTTGTATTTCTCCTGACTGAACTTGTTGTTCGGTGGAAATAAGTGAGACCTATTTATACAAGTCGAAGTGAAACGTACTCTGGTCTCATTAAGGAATGGAAAAATGGGTGAGTAAATGGGAGGAGGTGGTAACCGTTAACGCATGGAATTGATGTTCCATAAAAAAGAGCGTTTCACCATTACTCCTTGTATTTACTAACCGCCTCATCCTTATTACACTTCCTTATGACGGGCGTAGTGTACGCCGCACGCTGTAAACCGCCAAACCAATACCCAAAGTGGATCCCCCAGTTTGTGATATGTATTGATGTCTCGAATGTTTTCGTGGAAAACATGTAGCATGGTTGTTGCCTAGCAAGTCGAGCTTGGGAGACTTGCTAGCTTGGTGACCTTCGACGATCGAGATTTCGCATCTTAAGAGGAAAGGTAGCCGTTGATCGTTGCACGCTTCCGTTTTTGATAGTCGTGTAGGGAGGCCAGCATGGTGGCGCGGCATAATTGGCATGCCTTGGCGCGGTTTGGCGCGGCCAAACTAGGGTTTTGGGTCAAAGGTTACCATGCGTTGTCTGGTAACCTTGGACGGCTAGGATTTCATCCTGGGATTGAAGGGCGACCGTTGATTGTCGCACGCCTTCGTTTTAGCAGCCGCATAGGGAAGGCCAGCATGGTGGCGCGGCTAGGTTGGCATGGCATGCCTTGGCGCGGTTTGGCGTGGCAAACTAGGGTTTCAGGCCAAAGGTTACCATGCGTTGTCTGGTAACCTTGGACGGCTAGGATTTGATCCTGGGATTGAAGGGCGACCATTGATTGTCGCACGCCTACGTTTTAATAGCCGCATAGGGAAGGCCAGCATGGTGGTGCGGTTAGGTTGTCATGCCAGTGGCGTGGCATGCCTTGGCGCGGTTTGGCGTGGCCAAACTAGGGTTTCGGGCCAAAGGTTACCTTGCGTTGTCTGGTAACCTTGGACGGCTAGGATTTGCTCCTGAGATTGAAGGGTGACCATTGATTGTCGCACGCCTTTGTTTTAGTAGCCGCATAGGAAGGCCAGCATGGTGGCGCGGCTAGGTTGGCATGCCTTGGCGCGGTTTGGTGTGGCCAAACTAGGGTTTCGGGCCAAAGGTTACCTTGCGTTGTCTGGTAACCTTGGACGGCTAGGATTTGCTCCCGAGATTGAAGGGCAACCGTTGATTGTCTCACGCCTTTGTTTTAGTAGCCGCATAGGAAAGGCCAGTATTACATTATCTAAGCCTCGTTATTTCGCTAATAAGCCTGTTTTGAGTCATTTGCAGGAAATATAAGCTAGTCCGTGCATTCGAAAAATAAATGGCTAATGAGAAGCTAAAACAACGTTTGCGACTGAAAACTAGGGGTGGGACTCCCATGGAACCCGTGGAACCCGTGGAGGTGCTGCCCAAGTCCCGCCCAAGTTATATTCTTCGGGTTCCCTGGGTTCCTCGGGTTGACCTATGCTAATACTTTACAACATAAAAATTGTGGACATAGAATGGGGTTAGTTAGTAGACTCATATATATATATATATATATATATACACATATAAACCCTAATGACCTTCATTTAAGTCTTAAATTTATTTTTTATTAATGTGATAATAACAAATTTTAGTAATTATAAGATTTGATTATTGTATTTAGTTTAAATTTCCAAATAACTTATGATTATTGTCAATAATATAAATTTTTTTTCATATTGAGTTAATAATGAGATAGATATGATTTATATTTTCATTATTAGGTTTGAAGATAATGGTTGAAATTGCTTTTAATAGATAATACTACCAATTATAAAAATAGTTTATATATTTATATTATAGTTCCTCGGGTTGGGTGGGTTGCTCGGGTTATAAATATTTGTTCCCATGCTTGCCCAAGTTTAACTCGGGTTTATTAAAATTGTACCCGAGTTTGCCCAAATTTTTAAAAACATTGCCCATGCCCGCCCAACGTTCGGGTTGGGCATGGGTTGGGTGGGTTGACCCAACCCAAGTCCCACCCCTACTGAAAACCCAATGTGCAGTCCACATAGAGCTGAATTAATAGTCAAGATACTTGAGCATAAAATAATATTTGAATATATGTATTTCATTTAAGGGAGGCAAGATTTGGTAAGTGGAGTTATTGGCAGATATTTTATTCAAAGAAAGAAGGGTAATGATGTTGACATGCAATTTTTTTATGGAAAGAATATGATAGAGTGGGTCCCGTATAAATTGATTGATATTAAGATATTACATGCATGTGAGATCATATTTTTCAATGAAGGAAAGTTAATGAATATGCATGCAACGAGGGGGTTTGGCAAATATTTGGATATGAATTGAAGATTATTACTTTCTCTTATGGTTGTGGGAATATATGGTGTGATCCATTTATGGAAATAAGTTTTCAACAACAAAAAAAAAAAAAAAAAAATTGCGTAGAGTTCATTGTATTATTTTATTTTCTCCATGTCTTGCTAGATTTTATGTAACTAGGGTTCTTCGGTGGAAACCATTTTGATTGCGTAGACTCAAATGTTAATTCTCCATATAATATTTTGAATAATAATTTAAATGTTTAGTAATTTTCTTCAATATTTGCTTGGTAAATTATTGCATAAATAGTTGAATTGCTTAAATATACTTTCCGATTGATACGCTGTGCTTGGATTAGGTCTTTGACGGGGTATGCTTATAGATTGATATTTAATTCTTTGAAACTTTATATTGGTTGGATAGCTCCATTGTTTATTTATACTTTTAAATTTATGTGCTATGCTTAGTAATATTTGATGGCATATGCTTTGCGATTGATAAATAAATCTCTAAAACTATCAACTTAGAAGCGGAGGAAATTAAAATGGTGAAACAATTTTATGGAGTACGCGGTTTAGAAATCTAATATGAGTTTTGCATGATAAAATTGGTTGAAACCAGATTCCCTAGTTACCATCTTTCTCATTAAATTTAATTAATTCTTTTTTATTTTATTCTTTTAATTCCTTAATTATTTCAAAAATCCAAAAAAAAAATCTCTAGTTAGTCAATCAGAATTATTGGTTACGGTATTTTCACCGCTCCCTGTGGGTTCGACCCGTACTTGCCTCTGTCTACTAGCTAGACACCGTGCGATTGCGGTTATTACAAATAGGTATCTCCGGATCCTATCAATTTTTGGCGCCGCTGCCGGGGAGCGGCTAAGGAATATTGTAATTAGTATTTTTGATTTGTAAATAGTTAGGTTTTTATTTTTGTACCGTATTTTTATTTTAGCATTTTTATTTTCCTTTTGACTTGTTTTGTTTTTTAGAATTTTGTTTCAGGTACCTTTTTGAGGATGATGACTCTTTTTCAGGAGACGCCACCTAAGATGACACTGGCGGAATATAAGCGTAGAAAGTCAAATTATCAGGAAACCTCATATGAGATGACGCTTGCTGAATATAAGCGTAGGCAACGGTATGGAGTTTCTGCTCCACATGAGGTAAGTGAAGAATCCCCTCTAACTATATATGAGAAGTATTACAAACACACACCACCTAGTTTGGAACAAAGATTGAGAGTTCTGGAATGCCAAAGATTATTTGCTGAAGATGATCAGTCTTGTAGTGACTCTCTGTTTCAGATAGAACATATAGATGACCATGTGGATGATTGCGTAGATGATTTTCCTAATTCCATAGATGAATCTATCTCGCAAGATCATTCACCCGACTTAGATGTTGTTTCTAAACCCTTAGACTTCCAAAACTTACCTAATTTAGGGTTAGAATTGTGTGCTTCTCAAATTTTGTTGGATCACTTTGCATCCAAATACCCAGAGGACTTACTTGTTCCTGATACCGTGCATGAACCAATTGATATTTCTCCAGTCTCAATAGAATCCCCATATTTTGTTCTTTATGCACTTCCTTGTGTAGTAAAAACCAGGTTTGGGAGTAACTTTTGCTTTCTGATAGTTTCAGTGTCTCCGAGTTGTCATGACATAAGTGTGAAGTTGTCATTTGTAAATATTGTATTTTGGGTTGATCCCCAAGTTTTCAGGTTGTTAATTTATGTGGATCCTTTATGTACATTCCAGTAGGTATTTCTATTTTCTTGTTTTATTTTTATTTTTATTTGTTTATTTTCCCTTTTTATGAATTTCCCATCTTAATTTTTACGTTGGATGACTCAATTACATTGAGGACAATGTAATGTTTAAGTGTGGGGGAGTGGTTAACTTTTTGCTTTTCTTTTTTCAGGAATTTTCTTGCAATTTATGACAAGCTGTTGAGCGGGTCTATTGTAGGTTTGTAGTTATATTATGACCAACTCTTGAGCGGGTCTAAAAAATAATACATATAAAAAACAATAAAAAAATATGATCAGCTGTTGAGCGGGACTTAAAAAAAAAGATCAGCTGTTTAGCGGGTTTAAAAAATAATAATTTATTATTATGATTGTTAGGGTTATGACCAGCTGTGTAGCGGGTCTCTCTTTTTTCAGGAATTTTCTTTCAATTTATGACCAGCTGTTGAGCGGGTCTAAAAAATAATATATATATAAAAAAAAAAATTATGACCAGCAGTTGAGCGGGTCTATTGTTTTTCTTATTATGATATGACCAGCTGTGGAGCGGGTCTTGTTCTGTTTTGCTCGAGGACTAGCAAAATGTAAGTGTGGGGGAGTTTGATAAGCATGTGAGTTCGACATAATTATACCCAGTATTACATTATCTAGGCCTCGTTATTTCGCTAATAAGCCTGTTTTGAGTCATTTGCAGGAAATATAAGCTAGTCCGTGCATTCGAAAAATAAATGGCTAATGAGAAGCTAAAACAACGTTTGCGACTGAAAACCCAATGTGCAGTCCACATAGAGCTGAATTAATAGTCAAGATACTTGAGCATAAAATAATATTTGAATATATGTATTTCATTTAAGGGAGGCAAGATTTGGTAAGTGGAGTTATTGGCAGATATTTTATTCAAAGAAAGAAGGGTAATGATGTTGACATGCAATTTTTTTATGGAAAGAATATGATAGAGTGGGTCCCGTATAAATTGATTGATATTAAGATATTACATGCATGTGAGATCATATTTTTCAATGAAGGAAAGTTAATGAATATGCATGCAACGAGGGGGTTTGGCAAATATTTGGATATGAATTGAAGATTATTACTTTCTCTTATGGTTGTGGGAATATATGGTGTGATCCATTTATGGAAATAAGTTTTCAATTAGTGCTTAGAAATTCTATTTTTTGGTGAGAACAAATAATTCATTTTTGATGATTCCTGTCGACAATTCGTAAATGCAATATCTTCCATGTATGAGTAGTTAGGTTTGCCGCTCTACATGAGTATATTTGAGAACCTTTGTGATTGAACACGATTAATTTGCCTACAATAGATTCCTGGATCCTTAACACTTCACATCCCTGGTTACCGATTTTCCCAGTGCATTTATATTTTCCGTTTAGTTTATTTTTTATGTTATTATCTTTCAAAATCCAAAAACATCTTTATTGGTTAGTCAATTAGAGATATTGATTATGTATTTTCACCGCTCCATGTGGGTTCGACCCTTACTTGCCTCTGTCTACTAGTTAGACACCGTGCGATTGCGGTTATTAGTCGAGAAGGATTTGGAAGTGTTTGTAAAGGGTTTATTTCTACCGAAACAATTAATTAAATCTCTTCAAGTAGCATGTCATGTAGTCCATTGCTGTGGCGGAAAGGAAAGATAGCAGTAGTCTCCTTCTTTCTATCCAACTATGTCTCAAATTTTCTTGATAACACTTGAACTTATCATGAAAACTTGGAATGCTGATGTTAAAAAAATAAAACTTACCTTGGAAGAAGTTCTGGCTTTGACTAATTCATTTCTTGGTGAAGAAAAGGATAGTGATGGTTTAAAAGAGGGATAGTGATGTTAATTTGGTTTCTCTCGCTTATCCTTTTCTTTTTTTAATGTATCTTTAACATTTTTTTTAAAGGATAGAGATAGCAGTTCCATCTTAAGAATCTATAAATACAAGTGTTTTTAAGCAATTGTGTGGAATAGAACACACCTATAAGGGGCGTTCTTACCTAAGTTCCATGGCCTTAGCTCAAACATCGATCTTCAGTTTATGTGGAAGAGAACACACCTCATTGATAACGATAATGGTGTTATTGCTTTTTCTTTACTACTTTTTTGTATCCAATAAAGTTTTTTCATGTCCTTGTAAACGTCTTAAATATCTTGCATAGGGGCTTAATGTAGTTGGTTGAGTAGTTTGCAACTGAAACCGTTGTACTGCTTTTCATTTGTTATCACCATATATAAATCCTTCTTGCACATATTCACATTGACCATAGTGTGAAATATCTTGCATATGAGGATTATCGATTAGATTTTGTTTAGTAATATTGTGACACCCAAGAATTGGATCTCGAAATTTGGCCTTTTTGGTGAGGGAAGGCGAGACTTTTTTGCTGACAAGTTCAATGTTGCACCTCGAAAGGAAAAATAAGACCAGTAAACAATGTTAACTGTATTTCGTAAATGATTTACTGATCTTAGGCCTATTGAATCAAATTAGCCGTGATTCCACGACAAAAACTCCATTTGCCAGAATGGCCAACATTAACCTTATATGTTTTTCATATTATCTCATAATGCCGCTGCTCTTTGATGAGGTGGTTTAACCTAATGTTTTGTTCATGTTTTGGTTGTTATTCTGGGATGGATGTAGAATGTGCAAGTTGTAAAAAGGATAGACCAACAAGAGTCCCTAATGCGAGAATTGACCACCTTGTACATGAGGTTACTATGTCAAAATCAATATCCTTGTTAGAGTACTGCTCGTTCGAACTCGCATGCGTTGCTATCTCAAGCATGTTTGTCAATGTTAGTGATCAAAACTATAAGTATTGATTTCTAGCCTATTTATAGATGTCTCGGACTAGGACATAGATTGTGTAGTTGAGCTTAAACTTCACGCCGTTCATCATTTTAAGACGAAGAACTACTAAGGGGAGCTTGTGGAACTTCATCGACAAAAGGTATGTGGAGACTGAAACTGATCTATCACTTGGAAAGTCTATTTCTATTCTATCTCCTATATTGAGACATAAGTCGTATTACGATAAAGTTTTCTATATACACATTTGAGATTTCGAGCTGAGTTTATCTCGCTTACATATTTCTCGAAATATGTGTTGGCAAGATTTCACATCGACCAAGTTCATCTTATATCATGTGAAAATTGCCGAGAAACATCTTAAATGATTTGTGTGATACAATCATTTGATGTAAACTTGAAATGTTTCGTTATGATTATTTCAATAACTTGAAAATTGCTTTGATGCTAATAGTATGTGACAAACGACTATTGTCATCCTCTAAGAAAGTTTCAATGATTGAAATAAGAGTTTAGAAAACTTAACCATTATTGGATATATCATGTTGTGTACTCTTGCACATATGTAATCCATGTCCGGGAACTATAGTATGCGCACCCGTTTTTCGTACCTGTCGGTTTGAGAAATCCGGGAACCTAAGTATGCATACCCGTTTGCGTACTGGCATACAGGTTCATGTCCGAGAATTTCTGCTGGGATTGAAAGTTCGCATACCCGTTTGCGTACTGGCGAAACCCAATCTTGGTCCGGGTATTTCAAGTGTGCGTACCCGTTTTCATACCTGAAGTTTAAAGTTCTAAAATCGGTTATGAACATGAACATAAACATTTATATAATAAGTGTAGGATCCAAATATCGCACAACAGTAAGAGTTTGCGAAAATATAGCTTATCTTGCGAAATGCAACAAGAGCCTGCGAGCATGTGACAATATGAGCTGTACCCCACTATATGTGAGTTGTCATCCACTATGTAAACACCTATATAAAGAGGAGAGCAGGAGATAGAAAAGGGGGACACAATTTTGTAAGAGAGAGAAGATACACATTTTTGTAAGGGGAGAGATATTTTTCAGAGAGAGATATTTTAGAGAGGGACTTTATTTTCTTTATCATCTTCTTCCCCAAAAAACTAGATCTAGAGCTCTACCAAATATCCATTAATGGAGATTCTAAATGTAATATTAATGTAACCTCAACAATCATAGTGAAGAACCATGGATGTAGATCACATTGATCGAACCATGTGTCTCTTTATATTTCTAGTACTTATATTTGAGATTAAGATGATTAATAGGATTTAGATCTAGAAATTATTATAAGGGGTGTGTTGTAGGATTTCCTGCAACTACATTTTTGGCGCTAGAAACAGGGAGGAGTAAAGGATTTATCCTTCCTGTAATTTGTTGTTTCAAGAAGTTTCCATGAAGATTAACTACTGTTCATATTTTTTCTAGATCTACAAAGTTTAGGTTCAAAAATGGAAATTTCATGGAAGAAATCACACTTTCAGGGAATAAACATCATCAACAATTCAAAGACATGAAAAGAGTAAGAGAAAAAATTAGTTGTTGTGGTGAAATTCAGGGAAGAAAACTAAAGTTTCAATGGAACATTTCCATATTCAGGAGAAAAAGCAAGAGGCAAATTGTTGAAAGAAATTAAGGAAGGGTGAAGTGCAGATAAGAGGCAGACGCTGCAATTTATATCACAAACAGAAATTCGCACAGATGGTTCAAGGTTGAGCGAACAACAAATAGGTCACGGGTTTGAATTCGCAGAGACACATATTTTTCATTTTCTTCTCATTTTCATTGGCGAATAAAAGAATAAGGAAAAAAGTTATGCGTTAATTTCACAGAGAGGTTCTTGAACAGTTGGTCCAGAAAACAGTATGTGAGTTTGTGGTCGCAAGTTCGAATTCGCCTGCGAGCATAGTTTTCTTCTTTTTACAGAGAGCGAAAAAATGAATAATTTCGCAATATTGTTTCATTATTTCGCAAACAAGAGGCAGCACAGTTGGTCATCTGCGAAGTTAATGAGTTCATGGTCGCGTGTTCAAATTCCAACGAACATGTATTTTTCGCATGGACATTTCGCAAGGGTATTTCGCACAGAAGAAAGTAGGTGATTATTTCGCACAGATATTTCGCAAACAGAAGCCAGCAAAGTTGGTCAGAGGTGAAGTAATGAGCTTGAGGACGCAGGTTCAATTCCCACCTCCCGCGAATTTTTCGCATCTTTTTTTGGACTACCAGAGGAAGATAAGTTTTAACAAGTGTGCGATAATTTCGCAAATAAGAAGCTTGCACAGTTGGTCAGGAGGCATAAATGCAAGCAGCAGGTCGCGGGATCAATTCTTGCTTCTCACAGTTTATTTTTGTTATGCGACAAAGTTGGTCCATAATTATTTCAAAGAGAGTTTCGCAGAGATATTTCACAAGAGAGGATTAGTACAGATGGCATGGCGTGAAAATATGCAAGGGGAAGGTCAAGGGTTCAAGTCTCACTTCTCACACTTCTTTTTGCTGCGCGAAGTTCATACATTTCAAGGCATTTATTCACTTCTTTGACAACAACAGCGACTCACATAAAAGCTAAGTACCATTTCCTTGAACATTTTATTTTACTTACATCAAATAAAAAAAATTTGATTTGATTTACAAAAAGCGATACAATCGCACGATTACAAAGATTTCACAATTACAAAGATTCGAGAAAAATCTCGCAGATCAATTTATATATTTCTCTTGAATATTTGCTTTGTTTCAAATGAGAATGATATTTAACATGGAGAGTAGTAGGAGGCAAAATAAGACCTTACATCAACAGGCTAGTAAGACCTTCCATCAACAGGCTGCATAAGACCTCATTAGGATCATTTCCATGAAAGATATTTATCAAATGAGACGAAACAAGTTATACAAAGGAAATCAAAACAAAGAAAAACGATTTGAACTTGCAATTAAATGAAAATTTTTGATAAAAGAAATGTTGAATACTAATCTAAATTCTTATTTGCATTACAACATAGCATGAGGAAGAGAACATGGAGTAGTAGTTTCATTCGCATGCTTCTTATTTGTTCGCATACTTCTTATTCGCAATCGAGGACGGATACTTCTTATACTTCTTCAAGGATACTTCATACTTCATACTTCATACTTTGTATACTTAAGGATGATACTTCTAATTACTTCTTAATATTTCGGAACTTCACAAAAGAATAGAGGAAAGTACGTACTTTTCAAGAAAAGTATTCTTTCGCTCGTTCCTTCATCAACAAAGATCAAAGACTACTACAACAACAGATTTTTTCTTAAAGATCGCTCTTCAAGCAATATTCAAGAAAAAAGAGGCAAGATGTAGGATCCAAATATCGCACAATAGTAAGAGTTTGCGAAAATATAGCTTATCTTGCGAAATGCAACAAGAGCCTGCGAGCATGTGACAATATGAGCTGTACCCCACTATATGTGAGCTGTCATCCATTATGTAAACACCTATATAAAGAGGAGAGCAGGAGAGAGAAAAGGGGGACACAATTTTGTAAGAGAGAGAAGATACACATTTTTGTAAGGGGAGAGATATTTTTCAGAGAGAGATATTTTAGAGAGGGACTTTATTTTATTTATCATCTTCTTCCCCAAAAAACTAGATCTAAAGCTCTACCAAATATCCATTAATGGAGATTCTAAATGTAATATTAATGTAACCTCAACAATCATAGTGAAGAACCATGGATGTAGATCACATTGATCGAACCATGTAAAAAATCCTTGTGTCTCTTTATATTTCTAGTACTTATATTTGAGATTAAGATGATTAATAGGATTTAGATCTAGAAATTATTATAAGGGGTGTGTTGTAGGATTTCCTGCAACTACAATAAGGAATGCAATCTTTGCAAACCGTGGCTATAATGTTCATGATTGATTCGAGTGAATCAAACCGATTTTGCTTCAATTGTGTTCTTGTATAATTCTATGAGAATATTGCAATTGAACAACTCTTTAACTAGTTTCATTTGAGTCATTTGAACTAGTTATGGTTAAGATGAATGAGGTTGTTATGAGAGTAATCATATGGCTAAATTCGGTTAACTATTTGTGAACCAACATGATGTACACGTTTGGGTACGGTTACATAAACCTAAATGAGGGCACATTTCATTTGTGTGTAACAAGTTAAGTTTGATCTAACGGTTGAAATATATTAGCTTGGTTGAATCGATTTTTTCATCTAACGGTGAATATTGAATGCTTTGTTACCAAGGTAACTTGGATTGCAAACCTTGATTTGAAAACTATATAAAAGAGAATTCTAGCAACTAGGAAACCTAATCCCCACACCTCCTGTGTGTTACTAGTTGCATAAACTAGAGTCGATTATCCTTTAACCTTAGGTTTCTATCGAGAACCTGTAGGCTCACGACTTGAAAGACTTCATTGGGATTGTGAAGCCAGACCCAACTATTTTCTTTGTAGTTGCATGTTCTGATCTTGCCCGATTCTATCGTATTGAGTACAATTGAAATAATTGACTCGAGATTAATTTCTCCGATAGGCAAGATAAAAGTAATCACAAACATCTCCGTCTCATCGTTTGTGATTCCACAATATCTTGTTTCGCTAGTCGATTAAGATTATTATGAGGTGATTGATAATACTAGGTTGTTCTTCGGGAATATAAGTCCGGTTTATCAATTGGTTCTTGTTCACCTTGATTTATCAAAAGACAGAACAAAAACTCTTGGGTATTTCTGTGGGAGACAGATTTATTCAATCTATAGACTTTTCTGTGTGAGATAAATTTGTTTATTAAGTCTTCGAATTTGGGTCGTAGCAACTCTTGGTTGTGGGTGATATCAACCAAGGGAATCAAGTGTGTAGTATCCTGCTGGGATCAGAGACGTAAGGAACGTAACTGTACCTTGAATCAGTGTGAGATTGATTAGGGTTCAACTACAGTCCACTCCGAAGTTAATTTGTAATAGGCTAGAGTCTGTAGCGGCTTAATACAGTATGGTGTTCAAACTGGACTAGGTCCCGGGGTTTTTATGCATTTACGTTTTTCCTCATTAACAAAATTCTGGTGTCTGTGTTATTTCTTTTCCGCATTATATTTTGTTATATAATTAAAATATCACAAGTTGTGCATTAAGTTCGAGCAATTAGAATATCTGACCATGGGTTGTTAAATTGATTGACACTTGAACATTGGTCTTTGGTACCATTCAAGTTACTCCTCTTAGAGAGGGTATGGAAAACATAGAACAGAGACTTGATAGGGATATAGTTAACTCTAAATGGAACAAAAAGCTCCCAAATTCTAGCATAAAACATCTAGGACCTTTGGCTTCAGCCCACGTACCAATTAGATTAAACACTTACAACCATTGGAATGAAGGGGCTACTCCCTTCAGATACTTTGGAGAGTGGATGAAACATGAGGGTTGTTTTAGATGGGGCAAAACGATTTGCTGGGTTTTACGGAATTGAGAAGACCACCGTACGGAGGAAGTTCCTTGAACCGAGAAAACTACTCAACCTCACACAGATGCACTGCAAGAAGGGAGTGCTTTAAGTTCAAGAGATCAATCTGTAGGACTCCGGCCTAAACCAAGACAATGGCCGTTCCAGAGTCAATTCGGTCACAAGAGAGGATGGGTCGATCTGTAGGAGGGAAGCTGAGAAATATGTGAGATCAATGGTGATCGAAGATTATAGGTGTGTTGTGTATTCTGCGAGAAGAAATAAGATAAGTTCTGATTGATGAATTTGCTCTGTTGAGAGTAGTTGCTCAGACGTTGAGATGTTAATCTCTTGTTGTCTGTTTTACGAAAGATTGTCTTGTTTTCAATCATGATTTAGAAACTTATTTATATTGCTAGAATTGTGAAACACCTTGATCCCATGAAGTGTGACAGTTGCTGGAGTCAAAGAGTGGGGAAGTGGAAATCGTGTTAAAACCAATTGCTCATCGTGCGGAGACTTGGTTGATTTTCCATCCACTACTTTGCTAACTCCTTCAACTGATTGCACGACTTGCTCACATTCTCGTCGTGTGTATGAACACACGTGCCGTAGACCGCCAGACCAAAACCCTAGTTAATATCCCCCCATGTAACACGATTGATGTCTCGTGATTGTGGAGTCCAGCAAGCGACGTGTATTTAGTTAGTCGGTTGCTGACTTCATGGGACGATGAGTCCTTGTATTGCTGAGTTGAACGTGATTTGCAAATGTTCTAAGACTCATGAATTGAACGTGTTTGTTGAGACAGAGGTATAATTCTCAAGTAGATGTTGATAGTTAAGGTGAGAAAATATTGCTCATTTGATGGATTGTTGAATATTGATAGTTGAACCAATATCCCTTAGTCTGAGCAAATATTGCTCATCTGAGAAAATGTTGCTCGTTTGATGAATTATTGGTAGCAGGACCAAATAAAATATTAAATTAAAATACTGGCAACTGAACCGAGTATAATTAATAAAATGTTGATCATGGGATCAACGTAAAATTATTAGCATTTGAATCTGGAATTATGAACCTTGGACTCGAAACCCTAATTTGATCAATTGATGATTTATTAAAAATCAACCACGGAGTGATGGAGGGACCGGCTACCAAGGTAGTCAATATCGGTTGTACGGGCCGATATTAAATGTTTTTATAGGATATCGGAAAAAATCTGTACGATATTGAAAATATCGGCGATACGAAAGACAAACGATAAAAACGTGTGTATCGTCCTATACGGAACGATATATCGGTTTCACTTGTACACCGATAATATTGGTTTCACTTGTACACGGATATATCACTAATGTATTTTTTCTTTCGATTATGATTTCTTGAAATTTTAGTTCAAGAAAGTAACTCCACTAATTTTGGTAACTTCATATATAATTATGGTGGATGTAATTACTGTAAATGTGATATTGATGGGATAAAAAACATTCAATGCTTGGTTCCGTTGTCGATAGTATAAGGCTCTAATCAACCACATCTTGTTTTGTAAGGTTGAAGTATGTCTACTACAATTATTATTTTCTATTATGGTTATATCAATATATTTTTTTGTTTGATATATATAAAATATTAAAAAAAAATCCTAATGATGTATCGCCTATAAAAACAGATATTAGTATATGTAAGGTGTATAGGACCCGACCGATACGATACCGATACACGATATTAACTACTTTGCCGGCTACATAGGATGATGGATCGACCATGTAGCGCCAAGATTCTCAAATGAGCAAATTCCAAAGTCTCTTGAAGACTTGCTGAAAGGATGATTAAATGTTGGTTTAATCATTTATTAAAATAATACTCGTCTGAGCCTTAGGTGATAAAACCTAATTAATTATGAAGAGATGAGGGACCGACCAAGGGGTCATGAAATCAGCCCTGGTTGGTCACGGGACCGTATGACGATCGTTTTATGAAATTCCAAAATTGTTTGGAAGAGTTTGAACCTAATGTGAACAAATTAGGTCAAATGATGAAAGTATGAGGGACCGGCCCCTTGCAAGCCAAAGAGCCAACCTTGGTCGGTCAAGGTAATATGCTCATGTCACCAAAGTGTTTGCGTCACAGTCCTGAGAATTTTGATATTTTCTGGCGTGCATTTGAGCAATCATTTGAGAAAATATTAAGAAATCAAGGTTTTGCTCAAACTGAGGAAACTTCATGAGATGAAGGAAATAATAATAATAAAATGAGGGAATCATGAAGTGTGGGACCGGCTATGGACAAGGCATGGCCTGCCGGCCAATGAGCCCGGTCCCATGATATTTTTCCTAATTTTATGTTATTTTCATGATTTTAAGGAAATATCATGAAATCAAGGAATTTGTTGAAACCAAGGAATTTCCTTGAAGTGAAGGAGTTTCCATGAGATGAAGGAAACAATAATATTAATAATAATAAAATAAGGGGTGTGGAATCGGCCACGACTAGGGCATGGTCGGCCGGATATGGCCCGGTCCCGTAAGTCTTCCCTAATTTTATATTATTTTTATGATTTTAAGGAAATATCATGAAATCAAGGAGTTTGTTGAAACTAAGGAGTTTTCCTTGAAGTGAAGGAGTTTCCATGAGATGAAGGAAACAAATAATATTAATAATAATAAAATAAGGTCGTGTGGGACCGACTTGGGCATGGTCGGCCGGCTAGGGCCCGGTCCCGTGAATCTTCCCTAATTTTATATTATTTTCATGATTTTAAGGAAATATCATGAAATCAAGGAGTTTGTTGAAACTAAGGAGTTTTCCTTGAAGTGAAAGAGTTTCCATGAGATAAAGGAAACAAATAATATTAATAATAATAAAATAAGGGCGTGTGGGACCGGCTTGGGCATGGTCGGCCGGTTAGGGACCGGTCCCGCGAGTCTTCCCTAATATTATCTCTTTTCCTTAATGTGAAGGAAATATCATGAAATCAAGGAATTTCATGGGATGAAGGAAATAATAATAAAATAATAAGGAATGCAAGGTGTGGGACTGGCCACAACTAGGGCATAACCGGCCGGCTAGTAGGCTCGGTCCCGCGACACCTTTCCTATTTTTTATTATTTCTTTGATACGGAGGAAACACCATGAAATTGAGGAGTTTCCTTAAAATGAAGGATATTTGTTCAAATGAAAGGATTTTCATGAGATCAAGGAAAATAATAAAAATATGATAAAATATAGAATTGGGCATGGGACTGGCCACGGCATGACCGGCCGGCCGGTGGGTCCAGTCCCCTATTGCCCTATCTAATATTTTATTATTTATTATTTTTCTTCTTATTTTGCATAGGTTCATCGTTCCTTAGTATTTTGGAATGCTCGTTCGTGCATCCAGGTGCTCGTTTGTGCGTTATTGTTGAATACACTTGCACCATTTTGGTCGGGGCTTACTCGATAGTGGCTCAGATGCCCGTACGTTGAATATTTATCACTAACTCATGGATTTCTGCTGGGAAGAACCACGAATTGAAGTAATGAAATATTATGAAGAACGTAGAATATTTCCGAATATTCAGTTAATGAATTTAAGGATTAGAAATAATTAATTGATGGCTCTATACTAGCAGGCATGCAGTCTAGGAGCATTATTTGTTTGAGAATTGAGTGATATGAGCTTGTTGAAGCGTCATATTTATTATGTATAGTATAGTCAGGGAAAACACGTTGCTTCATCCTGAAGACGTTATCGCTCTATACTATCAGGCAAGTTGTGACGGCCAGGAAAATTTTTCCCTTCCAGTCGGCCGTAGAGTTCGGTCAACTGACAAGTTCTAAATTCTCCGAGCTGCCATTTGGGGTGAAAACAGTTTGTAAACAAGAGTAAGATTATGATTTATTAAACAATACATGAAAATTTCATTCCTATTATCAGAACATTTAACCAAAAAGTATGGAATACAAAATATTTGACATGAAACCATTTAATCATGAACCATAACTATTAATTGTAATACTCGTTTTACAAACAACAACTTCAAGAAGAGAAAGTAACTCCTTTTACAAACCAATCAAGAAGGAAACTACAACAACAAGAAAAGATAGAATCGTTTTCATAAACCAACCCAGATACCCATGAATATATACATGAACACAAAGTGATGTACTCACTTTAACCACAAATCTCAATGCACCAAGCTTAAGCAAGCTTACTGCCTCAAGCCGACCTCAACCTCTGTGGAAAATAAAACAAAACAAAAGGGTGAGCCACAACCCAGTAGAGAGTTAACAGAACGATAACACGAGTACAAAAATTCCCAAATACGATAATGATAAGTTATCAAATCGAATAAAGCACAAACAATGCGTTAAGTTGTTGAGCACATCCAAATCGAAGTATCAAAGGCCTTTAGCCAATACACAATCGAAATCATCTAAAACCATTGAGTTCGCAATAATCTACTGTGAGGGTTCGAATAACCAATTGTCGTAGTTTATCAGAAAACTACCCTATCATCCCGGACGATCTTCCGCATGTCACCATTAATATGGATTGCCCCTTGTTGGCCCGACAAACTCATCAGTAGGGTTCGTAACCAAAAGGATGCTCAACGCAATTCATAAATAGTTCGCAAACATCGTTAAATACGAGTATCGAACAAACATCAACAAAATATTGATTCACAAACCTTGAAAGCAACTTACCTTAGCTTTTCCGTATAAAACAAGATCATAAATGCAGGTAAGTGTCAACTCATAGAGCTGGGCAAACCTTAAAATCGATAAATACATCAAATCAATGAATTTTTGCAACATAATCCGTTCTAAACCATTTAAACTCATAAATATCCATGGGGTTTGATGAAAGACAAACTCAACCAATCTTCTCATTTTAGAAAATATAAAAGGAATATATTCATGTAAAAACTACCACCAAAAGAATACATTCAATAGCTCAAAGAACTAAAGATGTAAGTATAAAACAACAATACAATTTTCCAGAAATTTCAGATTAAAGAGCCTGTTTTCAAAGAATTGTGTAGACTTCTTTACACAATGAAAATGAGTGTTTCTTGGCTCATTTTGAAGAATATAAGATAAGATTTCAAATAAAATGATAAGAAAAATTAATGAGTTCTATATATGTGTAAAAGTACCTCAACAAAACTGGACAGAACTTACGGTTTTCAGAAACTACGGTTTCGGCAGTCTACATTCAAAATTTTGTGCAAAATTCATCACATAACGAAATTAAGAGAATTTGGTACCATTAGAAAGCTAAGAAACCCCACTTTGACATAAAAATGATAAGCAAGGGTATTGAGGTACATAACTATGTTTAAACATCTCAACAAAACAGGGCAGATGTGCAATTCTTCAGAAAATTCAGTTTTGGTAGACTGCAATCGAAAATTCGTACAAAATTCACCATTCAACGGAATTTAGCAAAATTGGTCTCGTTGGAAAACTGAAAGACTCTACTTCGACATAAAAATCATAACCAGAAGAAATAAGGTATGTAGTTGATTCGAAAAGTCTCAAATAAACATGGCAGTAACCAAGCTCTTCAGAAATTCCAGTTTTGGAAGTCTATACTCAAAAATTCACCCAGACTTCATTACTTATCGGAATCCGTTGATTCTTGGCTAGTTTTAAGGAAGAAAAGACACTATATCTTATAAAAAAAATACAACCAAAAATAAGAGTCAAACGAACTGGGTGAGAATTAAGCCCTAAAACAGGACAGAAAACTATTTCAGAAATCCTTGAATTGCTTTCAAATTGAGTTTCAAGGGACAGTAAAGATCAATTGCAATAAATTGAGAGTACCCATGGATTATTTTTAAAATTAATAGAGTTTTAACATCAAATTAGAAGAAAAACCTAACTTGTTTCATGAACCCTAAATCAAAATCAAGAGGAACAAGCATCAACTCATTTTAAACATCACAAATTCATCACATAGAGTTTCATAAGCTTGAATTCAATTAAATATGAAATCAGAGAATCATAGTAATGAAATTCAATTCAAATCGAATTAAACAACCAAATGATGTAAACAAACTTCAAATATCAAGTTCTTTTGTGATTAAATTTCTTTTCTTTGTTGTATAAGAATGAGAAATCCAGAGTAAAACCAAAAGAGATGGTTTACAATAAAAATCAGGAGAAATATCTTATAAAAGAAGGTAAAAAGTCTGAAATACCCTTATTTTGATTTAAACTTGACACACACCTAAGGCATGTGTCAATTTGTCACATTTTCGAGTTTAAAAAAACTCTATTAACGTCTGTACACGCTACGGGCAGGCTCACACAAGGAGAAATATAATTTCTCAGGTAAAAAAAAACTAGGTTTCACGCTCCACATTGTGCTAATCCTAGTCTTCCAATCCAAATGGATTGGGCTTGCACCCTAATATTTTAAGAAAAAGACCGCATGTATTACATAATTACCCACTTAAAAAGAATTTCGTCCTGAAATTCAAAACAAAGAAAGAGACTAACAAACGTTGCCTCCCAATAACTCCAGACCTAAATTCCGAGTCTCGGATTCAAGCTCCCAAGTTGTCTCTTTGAAGTTGTGATGTTGCAAAATCACTTCCCTAAATCTGATCATTTTCAATTCTAGAATCTCAATTCCCTTAATGAGACTCTTCTTCTTCTGAGCTGAAGCAGAAAGCGCTGAACTTGCACTAATCGAAATCAACAAAACAAACTTTTAAAAGGTTAAACTTTGTTAGTAACTGCTCATTACTAACAACCCAATCATATACATATCACAGTATGTGGTTGTTTTTCTAAAATTTCACAAAATAATAGAATCTTAAAACTTTTTCAAAATCCTGTAATGAAATCAATGTTTCGATACCAAAATTTTCCGAACAAAAACAGAGTAAAATCGGAAAACATTTATACAAACAAACAAAATCCCAAAGGAAATCAAAACGTATGCTCTGATACCAACTGTGACGGCCCGGAAAAATTTTCCCTTCCAGTCGGCCGTGGAGTTCGGTCAACTGACAAGTTCCAAATTATCCGAGCTGCCATTTGGGGTGAAAAGGTTTGTAAACAAGAGTAAGATTATGATTTATTAAACAATAAATGAAAATTTCATTCCTATTATCAGAACATTTAACCAAAAAGTATGGAATACAAAATATTTGACATGAAACCATTTAATCATGAACCATAACTATTAACTGTAATACTCTTTTTACAAACAACAACTTCAAGAAGAGAAAGTAACTCCTTTTACAAACCAATCTAGAAGGAAACTACAACAACAAGAAAAGATAGAATCGTTTTCATAAACCAACCCAGATACCCATGAATATATACATGAACACAAAGTGATGTACTCACTTTAACCCAAAAGCTCAATGCACCAAGCTTAAGCAAGCTTACTGCCTCAAGCCGACCTCAACCTCTGTGGAAAACAAAACAAAACAAAAGGGTGAGCCACAGCCCAGTAGAGAGTTAACGGAACGATAACACGAGTACAAAAATTCACAAATACGATAATGATAAGTTATCAAATCGAATAAAGCATAAACAATGCGTTAAGTTGTTGAGCACATCCAAATCGAAGTATCAAAGGCCTTTAGCCAATACACAATCAAAATCATCTAAAACCATTGAGTTCGCAATAATCTACTGTGAGGGTTCGAATAACCAATTGTCGTAGTTTATCAGAAAACTACCCTATCGTCCCGGACGATCTTCCGCAGGTCACTATTAATATGGATTGCCCCTTGTGGGCCCGACAAACTCATCAGTAGGGTTCGAAACCAAAAGGATGCTCAACGCAATTCATAAATAGTTCACAAACATCGTTAAATACGAGTATCGAACAAACATCAACAAAATATTGATTCACAAACCTTGAAAGAAACTTACCTTAGCTTTTATGTATAAAACAAGATCATACATGCAGGTAAGTGTCAACTCATAGAGCTGGGCAAACCTCAAAATCGATAAATGCATCAAATCAATGCATTTTTGCAACATAATCCGTTCTAAACCAAATCTCTTTTAAACCATTTAAACTCATAAATATCCAAGGGGTTTGATGAAAGACAAATTCAACCAATCTTCTCATTTTAGAAAATATAAAAGCATGTATTCATGTAAAAACTACCACCAAAAGAATACATTCAATAGCTCAAAGAACTAAAGATGTAAGTATAAAACAACAATACAATTTTTCAGAAATTTCAGATTAAAGAGTCTGTTTTCAAAGAATTGTGTGGACTTCTTTACACAATAAAAATGAGTGTTTTTTGGCTCATTTTGAAGAATATAAGATAAGATTTCACATAAAAATGATAAGAAAAATTAATGAGTTCTATATCTGTGTAAAAGTACCTCAACAAAACTGGACAGAACTTACGGTTTTCAGAAACTACAGTTTCGGCAGTCTACATTCAAAATTTTGTGCAAAATTCATCACATAACGAAATTCAGAGAATTTGGTACCATTAGAAAGCTAAGAAACCCCACTTTGATATAAAAATGATAAGAAAGGGTATTGAGGTACATAACTATGTTTAAACATCTCAACAAAATAGGCAGATGTGCATTTTTTCAGAAAATTCAGTTTTGGTAGACTGCAATCGAAAATTCGTACAAAATCCACCTTTCAACGGAATTTAGCAAAATTGGTCTCTTGGAAAACTGAAAGACTCTATTTTGACATAAAAATCATAACCAGAAGAAATAAGGTATGTAGTTGATTCAAAAGTCTCAAATAAACAGGGCAGTAACCAAGCTCTTCAGAAATTCCAGTTTTGGAAGTCTTTACTCAAAAATGCACCCAAACTTCATTACTTATCGGAATCCGTTGATTCTTAGATAGTTTTAAATAAGAAAAGACACTGTATCTTATAAAAAATACAACCAAAAATAAGAGTCAAACAAACTGGGTGAGAATTAAGCCCTAAAACAGGACAAAAAACTATTTCAGAAATCCTTGAATTGCTTTCAAATTGAGTTTCAAGGGAAAGTAAAGATCAATTCCAATAAATTGAGAGTACCCATGGATTATTTGTAAAAGTAATAGAGTTTTAACATCAAATTAAAAGAAAACCCTAACTTGTTTTGTAGTAGCAGGAAATCCCACACTACACCCCTTACTCAATTTTGCTTAATTAATCCATTGAAAGATGTAAGATCAAGAATATTTATTGATTGAGTTCATGAAGTGTTTACACAGGAAGATAGAATTACACTTAGAAGTTAAAACACTCTTAAACTTTCTCTCTCCTAATGACTTGCTCAACAATTCCAAAAAGATCTCTCCTTTACCACAGACTCATTTAGCCCTTTATATAGGGTAATACATAGTGGATGACAGCTAAGCTATCCTTTATTTTCGGGAATGTCTCGCGAAGTGTCGCAAATGCACAAATATTCATTCTCGCGACACTTCTTAGCCTTCGCCAGATTTCATGTCTTCCATTTGTTTTGTTGGTCGTTGTTCATCGCGTCGTTTATTTTACCTCTCTGCGACTCCCTCGCGACGACGTCGTTTATTAATCCCGCGAACCTTGTACATTGCGATATTATGATCCTACATCTTGCCTCTTTTTCCTTGAATATCGCTTGAAGAGCGATTTGAAGGAAAAATTCATTGTTGTCATATTCCTTGGTTTCAATTGGTGAAGGAACGAGCGAAAGAATACTTTTCTTAAAAAGTACGTACTTGCCTCTATTCTTTTGGCGAAGTTCTGGAGCTTCTTTGTAATATGTATATGAAGTGTCAGTTCTTGCCTCATGAGTTTCGGAAAATAATCAATCTCGCGAGCTCTTCTCGTTTGTTAGGAAATATGTTGTGCGATATTTGGATCCTCTCGACATTCCTTTTGCCTGGTTTTCTTGATTTAGTAGTGACCGTTTACACGTGTCTATATTTACCCCTTTTACCGGCGCATTTGATATTATCCGGTCATAATATTTTTCCTCGTCTATTTATAGGAGTGTCCCCTGTGAAGAATTTTCCTTTTCTTTTTCGTCTTCTTCATCGTCCTGCAAGTGTTCTTCTTCTTCATCGTTCTGCAAGTGTTTGCCTTTTTCCATCTTCTTCACCACTTTTGCTATTTCTTACCAGTTGTTGTTCTCATGGCATCCAGGTTTGTTAATCTTGCCATATCTGATTGATTTTGTGATTGATTAGCTTTTCTTTTTGAAATCACATCGGTATGATTGACTTTGTAGTTCTCTTTCTGCCATTATTGTTTAGCAAGAACCAACCCAGAACTAAATTTACCGTAAAGGATCCTCTTCTTTCTTTGGGCTCGCCGTCGAAATCTTCTTCGCAGCAAGAATCCCATTCACAACCAAAACCCTTTTCGCGAGCAAAATCTATGGCTTCAAAAAGACAGTCTGGGAGTGACAAGGTATCCGAGAAACATTTCTTTTTTATTAATAATGCATTGTTGCCTGTTTCTTATTTAATTTGTCATTCGCAGGATGATAAAACTAATGGTAATACTCCCAAAAAGGCTTCGCTACTCCAAACTGTTACTCCCGACGTTCCATTTCCTTCATTCACACCTTCATCTCCTGCTGCGAAATCTTCGCAAGATAATTTTGTGCCTCTTTCTTCTGGTAACATTACTGGCGACAATATTTCCATACCTCAACTCCTCATAGACCAAGTTCCTTTCTAAAAACAGGCGAATGTTATGATAATAAAGAAGCAAAGGACATGAGAAACAAAAGGCATAAGAAATGAATAATCAACAAAAGCAGGAGGAAAAGTAGCAGTTGAAGTAATGGTGTGCGAGAATCTACATGATCAAGAGTAAATGAGAATTCGGTTAAGAAAGAGATAAAAGATACAACAAATGAAATGAGATTTGCGAATACTTCGCAAACAAATGTTAACAAATAATGAAACATGAATGATTGAATGCTTTAACAAAGATGAATGAGTAAATGAATGGGACGAACCTTTATGGCGTACACCACAGTTCGCGAATAACATTTCGTAAGAGGCAAATGTAAGACCTAAAGTGCGTCATATAAGGGGTATCTCTCGACATGGCTCGGGGGAAGGTTACACCGCTCCCGAAGCCCGAGTCATGAAAATTTGGGGCCCATGAAAGCCTATCCGGAAGAGGTACCTTGGATTCCCAACTATATAAGGTTATACTGGTTGGGCGTGAGGGTCTCTTTTAGGAGTCGATGTATGCTCAAGGCGCGAGGTACACGGTTGAGCGAGTGCCCTGGATGGATGAACCTACCCTGGCCATTCTTGGCAAGTCTTGGCATATGTTGCACTCGCCCCCGAAGAAAACTCCACTAGGGTGCAGCCTTGTAACCATAAACCCTATAGGTATAAGGGATAAGAGGCTGCGAAAACAACTAGTTGTTGTTAAGGCCGGATGGGAGGAGCTAGTCTTGTATGGCCGATGTTTCGCCTCCTTGAAGGGGCAACCGGGAGATGATAAGGCGACGCTCTCCATTAGGGGGAGTGTCAAAACAGACGCAAATGTCATAAGGCTATGTTTTTATGAGAAAATTTAGGCTCGTCATATTTGTGCAATGATCCTGCCGAGAGGCAATAATACTAACGCGAGGGTAAGGCGAGATCAACGGGTCTTTACACGAAAGTGTACCTGACGCCCTCGCGATTTAAATACCACGACGACAATGTCATGGGGCTTTATGTTCGCAAGAATATAAAGGCCTCATTATATTGTCGCTGTGGCACAAATCGCAGACGTCCGTACACTTTCGTGTAAAGACCCATTGATCTCGCCTTACCCTCGCGTTAGTATTATTGCCTCGCAGGATCATTGCACAAATATGACGAGCCTAAATTTTCTTGCGAAAACATAGCCTTATGACATTTTCGCTGTTTGACACTCCCCTAATGGAGAGCGTCGCCTTATCATCTCCCTTGCCCCTTCAAGGAGGCGAAACATCGGCCATACAAGACTAGCTCCTCCCATCCTAGTTTTAACAACAACCTGCTTGTTTTCGCAGCCTCTTATCCCTTATACCTATAGGGTTTATGGTTACAAGGCCGCACCCTAAGTGGAGTTTTCTTCGGGCGAGTGCAACATATGCCAAGACTTGCCAAGAATGGCCAGGTAGGTTCATCCATCCCGGGCACTCGCTCAACCCGTGTACCTCAGCGCCTGAGCATACTGGACTCCTGAAGAGACCCTGGCCGCCCAACCAGGTATAACCTTATATAGTTGGGAATCCAAGGTACCTCTTCCTGACAGTTTTCATGGGCCCCAAATTTTCATGACTCAGGCTTCGAGCCGAGCAACCTTCCCCGAGCCATGTCGAGAGATACCCCTTATATGACGCACTTTAGGTCTTACATTTGCCTCTTACTTTAAATGTTATTCGCGAACTAGGGTGTACGCCCATAAAGGTTCGTCCCATTCATTTACTCATTCATCTTTGTTAAAGCATTCAATCATTCATGTTTCATTATTTGTTAACATTTGTTTGCGAAGTATTCGCAAAATCTCATTTCATTAGTTGTATCTTTATCTCTTTCTTAACCGAATTCTCATTTACTCTTGACTGCGAGATTCTCGCACACCATTACTTCAACGCTACTTTTCCTCCTCGCTTTGTTGATTATTCATTTCTTATGCCTTTTGTTTCTCATGTCCTTTGCTTCTTTATTATCATAACATTCTGCCTGCTTTTAGGCATTCACCTCGCGAGGTATGTTCGATTCTTACTTCTAGCATCTACCATCAGTTTTTCCTTTCTCTGCTCATCTCTCACATGTTGCTTCCAACCTTTTCTTTTGGTATTTCTTTCTTCAGCTTTCTACATCGACCTCATGACATTGTTGCGACTCCTTCCAATCTCCCTGTATAATACCAATGCCATTTGGATGTGGAAATTTTATACATTGATGATATGTTGATGCGACTCCCAAGATTTCATGAAGCCATGGCCTCCCAATCAGCACATTATATGGAGATTCCACGTCAACCACACAGAATAAGATATCAGTTGATAATCCTTGTAGAGGTATTCTCATGTGAACCTCTCCCTTTGGTTTGTTTGCAGTGCCATTAAAGCCATATATCTTGTATGTCGAGGGGGATCAAATCCTCATCTTTTCCTCCCATCGTCTTGTAAGTATGGTAAAAGAGAATATTCACCGAACTTCCAAAGTATCGATTAGATTCGGTTGATCGCCCAATGAAGCTTCTCGCTTCATCATCTTCCCCATCAACCGGGTTTCGGGTTAATCTCTAGTTTCACAACCAATGGGCTATCATGTGTTTCTCTTCCTTTTGGCACTTCATCTCAGAGAAAAGAAATAGTCTTCACTGCCATTTTTTCTAATCGTTCTGCTTCGGACTCATTATTTCTTTATCGTTAGCATCTCTCGCAAAGACTCTACCGAGCACGTTGTCATGAAAATCTTGATTGTGCGATAAGAGTGGACAATAGAGTTGCAATTCAAATTTTTGGCTTTTGTTCCCACTTCTATCACAAATGTTTCCTTTCCTTTCGCCGACACTCATTACTATGCATCTCTCGGTGGTGGTGGTAATGTCCGGACTTTTTCTTCTCCCTTTAGAAAGTGATTCGACTTCCCCGATCAATCATCCTAGAATAATTCTCTTTATGTTTCTACGGTCATTTGTTTGATGTCCATGGAAGCGATGGTAAAGAACAAAACTCATGACTTCATGCTTTGGCGGTGGTTCCATTCCGCGTTCCAAGGTGCTGGTACATCTTCCATCACAAGTATAGCTTCCCAGATCTTTTCCACACTAGCATTCGGTGGAGGCATCTTAACTGCTCCCATACTATTCTGCGACTTCTCCGCCCTCCATGGTTATATTGCCTTCGTCCACCGTAAGTTTCTTGCACATGATCTAGCCTCTCGAATCTTATTATTGCTGTTGCGGTTGTAGTAGTTCCTTTCGTTCAAACTCTTCTTGGTCGGGCTTCCCATGGCTACTATCTTCCGTCGTTCCTCATCGCCCTTCCCCCGCTTGCTGTCCTTGCGAAGTGCTCGCCACCGTATTTATGAATTGAGGGCAAAGCTTGCGTCATGACATTCGAGCTTGTGTTTGCATTTGGATAAGAATTCATTTCATTCTCGTCTTTCTTCTAAGGCGATATATTCTTCCCCGCAACTCTCGCAGCTTCTGCCATCGTGATTGTATTTTTGATCCTAAAAATCTCGAATGTATAACAAGTTAGTCGCGAAGAGAGCATTCACAAATGAGAGAATGAGGTATCTTTCCTCAACCCGTCCCGCCATTTCGCTACACATGGTCCTCCATCTTATTGTCAATTGCCTTAAGCTCTCGCCAACCCTTTGCTTCAACCCGAATACATCTTCAATACAGTCGTGAAGAATTGTTACTTATGTATGCGCCTCGGAATGTGGGCTTGTAAATGGTTAAATGATGTGATTGTGTTCCTTGCGCACCCTCAAACCATTTTAGTGCTTCTCCTATTAGGCTTGATGCGAAATACTTGCATAGTATAGCGTCATGATTCTCCCACCGCAACATACATCTCATATAAGCCTTGATATGTTGTACCGCACAAAGTTGTTCCATCAAAGATGTTGGTTAATGCAAAGTAGATTGCACTTAGGAGGTATTCCTCCCATCCGTACTTCTAATGTGAAGGGATTCTTCGCAGCCTGCGCGATGGCTTCGTCCAATTGTTTCCTTCCTCCTTCCCTTCTATTGTTCATTAGTCCTCTCATTTCACCAATTCTCTTAAGATTTGTTCATTTGCCTCGAGTTTGTCTCCACCGGTCTTTTTAGCTCGCTTCTCTCCTTCTTCGCTCGTGCCTGTTTTGACCTTCTTGCTCGTCATTTTCTTCTCTCCTTTCCCCTCGCGACGCTCTTCTTCGTTTCTTTCTTCAATTCGCACGCCATTATATCGATTGTTCTCTCTTCTTGGCTGTCTCTCGCCTCTCATCTCGCGCCTCTCATATTCTTCATTAATATTTCTATTGGTACGATTCTGTTCCCCTCCTTCTTTCCCTATTGTCATGGTTATTCCGCGGATTGCTTCTTCCATTTCTTGGTTTTCCACTTCTCGCTCTTATCCTTTCTCTCTCGCGAGCTAGTCGCGTTTGTTCAACGTAGTGCCTCTCAATGTCATCCTCAATTTCTCTTTCTTCTCAATTCTTCTCTCCCGTGCAAGATCATTCTTCCTTCAAGAATTGGGTCATTCGGCCCATGGAGTTGCATGTTTCCTTGATTCTCCCTATTCCGCTCATCTTGACGATTTTCTGGCCGAGGAATATAACGATCTTCCATTTCCCTCTTCTCTCGCACGCTCTCGTGCTTGGATTTTGTGTTTCTTGTTGGTTTTCTTCTTCGGTACTTTACGTTGGTAAAACTCTCCTTCTTTTCTTCCCTAGTTGACCTTGAGCTTGATCTCGCACTACTTCTTGATCTCCTATTTTGCAATCTCATATTTTCCATTCTCAATTCATGGTTCTGTCTTGTCAAATTTGCTCGTTCCTCTGCCTCTAGTCGTCTCTCTTCGTGTATTGTTTGTCTCAATCTTTCTAACGCTGCGATTTCTTCGTTTTCTGGATTCATTTCTCCATTCATTCCTTGTTCTTCTCCTCCTTGTTCATTACTCACCATCTGCTGCTCCTCTTCTCTCTCGTCTTCAGAATCAGACCTCCAAGTATGTACACTTACTCTATCATAATCCACAGCCGCGTTTGCTACTGGTGAGATCGGTGACTGATTTTGATTTGTTCCCTCATTTCTCATACTCATCCTTGACGATTCTCCTGTTTCATTCCTCCTTTCTCCAGCAAGTCTCCCACTTCTTCTTACAATCGTTGGTTGTCCTTGTATGTTTCTTCTTCTAGCCATTTCTCTTTTCCAATGAATTCTTGAGTATCTCTCCAAACCTTTTCTCTCGTTAATCCAAATTTTTTCCAATTCCTTCACAATCTCGCTCGTCCTGTTTCTAGCGCATATGTAGTAGCAGAAATCCCACACTACACCCTTACTCAATTTTTGCTTAATTAATCCATTGAAAAGATGTAAGATCAAGAATATTTATTGATTGAGTTCATGAAGTGTTTACACAGGAAGATAGAATTACACTTAGAAGTTAAAACACTCTTAAACTTTCTCTCTCCTAATGACTTGCTCAACAATTCCAAAAAGATCTCTCCTTTACTACGTACTCATTTAGCCCTTTATATAGGGTAATACATAGTGGATGGCCCAGTAAGCTATCCTTTATTTTCTAGAATGTCTCGCGAAGTGTCGCAAATGCACAAATATTCATTCTCGCGACACTTCTTAGCCTTCGCCAGATTTCATGTCTTCCATTTGTTTTGTTGGTCGTTGTTCATCGCGTCGTTTATTTTACCTCTCTGCGACTCCCTCGCGACGACGTCGTTTATTAATCCCGCGAACCTTGTACATTGCGATATTATGATCCTACATCTTGTACGGACGTCCTGCGATTTCGTCGCACGACGGCAATGTCATGGGGCTTTATGTTCGCAAGAATATAAAGGCCTGTCATATTGTCGCAACTAAAACATCCTGCAGAGGCAAAAATACTTGGAAAATGATAAGACAAGATCAACGGGTCTTTACATGCAAGTGTAAAGACGTCCCCGCGATTTTGTCGCGATTAAAGGTGGCGGGGAAGACCTCTAATTAGGAGGTCTAACTTGGAAGACCACACAAAAATGATAAGGCAAGGTCAATGGGCCTCTGCATGAAAATGTAAGGCGGCTGCGACTTTGTCGCAGTGAGAAGAATTAAAATCAAATCCCGATTGGGATGGACTTACTTAATAAAAAATTCAAGAAGCGAACATGCTTGCAAAAGGAAGAAAGAAATATGGGAATTACTCAATCAAAGAGTTAAATCATTCACACAAAAAGGAATTCTGCAAACTACAAAGAGAATTTAACTCTACACCTAAGCATTATCAAATACAGAGGATGGTTGAGACTTTTCTCGCCCTTATCGCCTTCGCCTCCTTCAATTGGTGGATTTTCATCGAAATGTTTTCATCACCTTCGTTCTTGCCCATTCGGATTTTCATCGAGTCTTCCTATTCGGATCTTCATCGACAACTTCTTTATCGTGAGATCTTCGCAGCTTTCATATTCATAATCACTATCCGGAGCATTGGGAACTTCATCATCACTTACTTCCAAAGGATCGACGTGAATAGGATCAAGAGACTTGGACAAAGAAAAATATTATTCACAAGAACTTCCGCTTTAAGAGGGAATTGGCGAAGCAATGCCTTTGACGATTCTTACTATCAATGTCCTTACAATAAGACATATAATCAAATCTTCGCTCCGCACGGTCGAGAGAACGAGCAAGAGACGCGGAGAGTAGTCCGTTTTCCTTGCGAATTTTAGAATAATCGGACTGTGAGGGTGGAGATAGTGGAGCGAAGCTTTCTCTCGAGGTCCGCATAATAAATACACAAGATCAGAGAAAATTCTTACCGAACATTATTGGCATTTTCAGGGTAATAAAGCATTCATGGAATAAACACATAAATTAAGATAGTCAAATAATTTGACTACCTTCCTTTTGAGAAGTAAGATGTTGAATTAAAGCTGCGAAATTATTCCCCAAGCGGTCCATGACATCATCAAATGAATCTCCCACTAAGCCTTTCAATCGAGATCGCAAATTCTTTTCATTGGAAACAAGTATGGAGTTTTCGATCGCCAGAGTAGAGTTGGATTTTTCTAATTTGACACATTGTTCTTGGAATTGCTTCGCTTTTACACTCAACGTTATTCTACCTTGAATAAGTTTATCTCTCTCGGCAGTAATTTCTTCAAGTTGGTTTTTCAAAGTATGTTTAACTTGTTCGTGTTCTTCACATAACTTTTGACAAGCATTATACTGCAGTAGCCTAGCTCGCCATCTTATTCAACAGAACGTTTCTCTTGAGAAAGAGTTCGATTCTCATCCGATAAAGTTTCCAACTCCAAATTAGTTTTAGTCAAAAACATAAGAGAGGCGAGATAAGTCATTACTTAATGAGACTTGCTTTTGCGATAAATCAAAATTCTCTTTAGACAAGTTATTTATTTGATCACCGCATAGGTATGAAGATTATCTAAGAGATTATACTTGCTCCATCCAAGCATCTCTTTCAACTCGAACTTCTTTCAACGACGGACTCCGTCCCATATATCTCCATTATTCGATTTCGGTTTAATACTTTGAGGACGAGCAAGGGTTTGAGTTGTAAAAAAAAAAAAAAAAAAAAAAGAAAGACGGGGGATGGCGAGCATACCTTTTAATTCTTCGTTCTTCTTGCTAAGATTATCACGATCAAGTGAGAGATTGAGAAATTTTTGATTTTCAAGGTGGAGATTATTGCATTTCACAGCCATAACTTGAGAGCATCCTTCACCTATTAATCTCTTGAACTAAAGATGCTTGCGAGATCCTATCGGACCAAGATGCTTACTTAAAATCTCAGACATTGGATTTGACAGATCGAAGAAGTCTTTTTGGCATCATTCACGAGATCGGGAAAAAGGACCTTAAAGGCCCACATCTATCCCCCTCTAAATTTTCCGGTTAAGAGGAATTTGTTCAAACAAAGAAGACGAGTCGTCTTTTGTCAAAGGAACCTCATGAGAGGAGGAGGTTTCAGGAGAGAGAAGTGATTGGAGAAATAACAGTGGACATTGATAGCGAGGAGGTATAATATCATTTGTAGTAGGACAATTGAAAGGAACTTGGTCTATGAGAGTTGAGGTATGGAAATATTGTCGCGGTAATGTTACCAAGAAAGAGGCACAAAATTATCTTGCGAAGATTTCTTTGCAGAGATGAAGGTGTGAATGAAGGAAATGGAACGTCGGGAGTAACAAAGTTTGGAGTAGCGAAGCCTTTGGGAGTATTACCAAGAGTTTTATCATCCTCGCGAATGACAAATTAAATAAGAAACAAGAGGCAACAATGCATTATTAATAAAAAAGAAATGTTTCTCGTATACCTTGTCACTCCTGCATTGTCTTTTTGAAGCCATAACAATTTTTCGAAATTTCAGATTAAAGAGCATTTTTCAAAGAATTGTGTGGACTTCTTTACACAATAAAAATGAGTGTTTCTTGGCTCATTTTGAAGAATATAAGATAAGATTTCACATAAAAATGATAAGAAAAATTAATGAGTTCTATATCTGTGTAAAAGTACCTCAACAAAACTGGACAGAACTTACGGTTTTCAGAAACTACGATTTCGGCAGTCTACATTCAAAATTTTGTGCAAAATTCATCACATAACGAAATTCAGAGAATTTGGTACCATTAGAAAGCTAAGAAACCCCACTTTGATATAAAAATGATAAGAAAGGGTATTGAGGTACATAACTATGTTTAAACATCTCAACAAAATAGGCAGATGTGCATTTCTTCAGAAAAATTCAGTTTTGGTAGACTGCAATCGAAAATTCGTACAAAATCCACCTTTCAACGGAATTTAGCAAAATTGGTCTCTTGGAAAACTGAAAGACTCTATTTTGACATAAAAATCATAACCAGAAGAAATAAGGTATGTAGTTGATTCAAAAAGTCTCAAATAAACAGGGCAGTAACCAAGCTCTTCAGAAATTCCAGTTTTGGAAGTCTATACTCAAAAATGCACCCAAACTTCATTACTTATCGGAATCCGTTGATTCTTGGATAGTTTTAAATAAGAAAAGACACTGTATCTTATAAAAAATACAACCGAAAATAAGAGTCAAACAAACTGGGTGAGAATTAAGCCCTAAAACAGGACAAAAAACTATTTCAGAAATCCTTGAATTGCTTTCAAATTGAGTTTCAAGGGAAAGTAAAGATCAATTCCAATAAATTGAGAGTACCCATGGATTATTTGTAAAAGTAATAGAGTTTTAACATCAAATTAGAAGAAAACCCTAACTTGTTTCATGAACCCTAAATCAAAATCAAGAGGAACAAGCATGAACTCATTTTAAACATCACAAATTCATCACATAGAGTTTCATAAGAGTATGAATAAGCTTGAATTCAATTAAATATGAAATCAGAGAATCATAGTAATGAAATTCAATTCAAATCAGTTTTAAAGAAGAGTTTTCCCCTACCTTTTCAACAGCAAAAGCTTCTACAGCAACCAAAATCGAATTAAACAACCAAATGATGTAAACAAACTTCAAATATCAATTTCTTTTGTGATTAAATTTCTTTTCTTTGCTGTATAAGAATGAGAAATCAAGAGTAAAACCAAAAGAGATGGTTTACAATAAAAATCCGGAGAAATATCTTATAAAAGAAGGTAAAAAGTCTGAAATACCCTTATTTTGATTTAAACTTGACACACACCTAAGGCAGGTGTCAATTTGTCACATTTTCGAGTTTAAAAAAACTCTATTAACGTCTATGCACGCTACGGGCAGGCTCACACAAGGAGAAATATAATTTCTCAGGTAAAACAAAACTAGGTTTCACGCTACACATTGCGCTAATCCTAGTCTTCCAATCCAAATGGATTGGGCTCGCACCCTAATATTTTAAGAAAAAGAACGCGGGTATTACACAAGCTGTCTAGGAGCCGTCCAATCATAATGATTCTATACACATGTCTTTTATATAGTCAAGGGGAATACATTGTTACATCCTGAAGACATTATTGCTCTATACTAGCAGGCAAGATGTCTAGGAGCCGTCCAATCGTTTGATTCTATATAAAACAATTACTGAAATTGCTCAGTATTCATGAGATATGTCGTTGCCTCAGTTGAGAGACTGCATATTCACGTATGCTCTGAGAGACAATATGCTCAGTCAGAGATTCTCGTGGCATGAGCTTTCATGCTTCATCTGATTGCTGGATCAGGAGCATGTACAATTATGGTTTTACGATTTTAGCCTTTGTCGAAAATCCACCATCTACATTAAGTCCCCTTCTTAGTGAGGGATAGTCATGTTTCTCAGTCAGCATTGGATGGTGATTTTCTAGTTACAAACAAAATAAGTAATTGAACTTAGTCGTAAGATAAGATGTTACCGGATTTTCGATTTCGCGAGCGAACCGTGGCTTGAACGAAGATCCCAATGGCATGATAGAGTGTCATCTAACGAGCATAAAGTGGTGTAGCACCGCCTTTTTTTTATTTCTTTTTCAGAAGTTGATAACTTGTTCACATGTTGTTCATGTTAAAAAAAATATATACATATGCATGTATAGACGTGAGTATTGTAAAAACCCTTGTTTTAGGAACGGACGTTCGTTCGATTGTTAGTTTAAGAAACTAGCAATAATCCCTAATGTAGGAGAGAATTTTTTTTTTTTTTTAAATATGTGAGATTTTAATAAACTCTCGTTTCAAAGGTGGATGCTTGTACGAGAGAAAAAGTTTTTTTTTTAATAGACGTGCGTCTGTTAGTAAAAAATTTGTCTATGAGCTTTCATGAAAAAATTTATTTTCGATATGTAAGCTTTCACAAATTTTTGAAAATATACTCTCGAGGAGCAAAAATAATATATATTCAAATTTTCAAATTCGTGAGTTTCACGTTAAAACATATTTTTGTAAAATTAATGTTTTGATTTTGAACAACTGTTGAAAGTAGACAATTATACATGGTGAAATAATGCACGTATGTGAGTTTTCACAATTGTAGAATGGACGTCATCCAATTTTTGAAAAACCGGTGGATGTTAAAATTCACATGGGTTGTTCACGGTTTTATGAAAATCAAGTCATGATTTTGAATAATGAATTTTGCTCGTCTTTGCAGGTTTGAAGGAACGAGCAAGTTTTGAAATTCTGACGTAATAATCACTACAACTAGTGAAATTGTAAATAGGTAAGAGTTGGATTGTTACCATTTTTGTTGCGTGTTTGTTATTGGTACATCCATGACTCCATGTTTTTCGCCTCGGATAATGGTGACTTCCGTTTTCGAGGAAATATCAAATCAAAGATGAAGACTTCTTAGAGTGGTTCGTGCTAAGATATATGCTTTCTTTGTCTTAGCAGACTAGAAAGTAACCCGTGCTTCGCACCGGGAGATCACCTTTTTGTTCTAGTCGTGCCTTTCAGCCGTGCCTTTGCTCCAGTAAGTAAGACAATAGATTGATACGTGAGACTGAGAGCATGTTATATTGTTTGAAAATTTGGTTATAGTGGCCCAAAATTGTTTAAAACTTTCTAATGATCGGTACGTTTAGATGGCCGTATAATCACTACAACTAGTGAAATTGTAAATTCAACATAACTGGAGGTAAGAGTTGGATTGTTACCATTTTTGTATCATCTGCGTGTTTGTTATTGGAGATTAAATCAACTTCAAAAACAAAGCCATAAGGTCGGTATCCATGACTCCATGTTTTTCGCCCAATTGAGTTGAGATGAGGTTAATGATTATTCTCGGAAATAATGGTGACAAAATTTGCAAATAGTAGCCAAGAACATTTATATTCTGGACAACCACCCTTATGGCTCTTGGCCCAAATAAAGAGGAACGCTAACAAACAATTGAAATATCAAATCAAAGATGAAGACTTCAAAATTTGATTCCGTAGTGGTTCGTGCTAAGATATATGCTTTCTTTGTGATTATGCAAAATCTTAATAAGAATCGCACATGCAAAATACCCGATAAATAAAATGGATACGTTGAGGTGAAAGCATGATTTTGAAATATCACGGATAAATAATAAAAATCGAGACTGGAAGATGAAAAGCTCATATCATTTGTATTTTGATTACAAACACTAAAACAATTTGAAAACACTTAGTCTTACCTCAAAAAATAGTGCACAAAATTGATAATCATCACATGCGACTTGTCAAGTGAGACTATAACCATGATGAATATACTGATTAAAAACGGTGATGGAGATGAAGTTCGGCATTGTGTTAGAAATTACTTTGTGTAGCTCCTAATACTCTCTATTTAGATTCCACATCGAGATGTGGATGAATGAAGAATTTGGAGGGAAGCATGATGAAATATCACGGAAAGAAAAGAGCGAGAAGATGAAAAGCTCATAATTCAAGTGAGACTATCGAAAAGTTCGGCATTGTGTTGACTGTGTAGTTAGGTCTTCATTGAAATTGCTGTGGAATCTTCGTCCGATGTCGGATTTTTGTGATCTACCCATGTTTCTTCATCCCCAAAAAATTTTCAAGCTTTAACAAAGAATCTTTTCGGCTTTTGAGCACGTTTAAGGGCCGAAATTGACGAAACAGTAAATTTCCAGGAGGTTTTCAGGAAATTTTTAGCTGTCATGCAGTCCAAAGTTTTGGCCACATCTTTTTGATTGTTTCTCCAATTGCCGTGAATTTTGGATATGTTGTAGAGGACATCCATACGAAGAGAATGGTACATGACTCATCCCTAAATTCTTCACCAATTTCTTCCAGCTCTCTGCTTTGTGTGGGACAGTGTAAAATCATCTCAGACGAGCTTGTTGTATAACACTCATGTTGTGTCTTTAGATCATTCGCTTGTGTCTTGAACGGTTGGTGAAGGATTTTAATGTCATTGATTCATTTAATATCAAGACCCCTTGATTGATACATGAGCATGGTGCTTGCAGTGCCGTCTTGTTTCTATCATTCGTAGAAATATCACTTCTGAAACCCTGGTCACAGGACCATAACTGAGGTTGCTCTCAAGAGGGGATGATGTAATGATCATGGTTGCATGTCCCGGTAGTAGTTCCTTTTAATATGAATGATTAGCACTGGAGATCCCGGCGCCACGAGTCTTGGATTGTGAAATTGATCGTCATGATCAGTGGACCGTCAGTCCCCAGTATTTTGTTAAATCTTTCCTTTTCGATGTAAAAACCCAGGTGGTAGAAGTTGGAGGTACCTTGATGAAGGACTTAGCGAAAAGACCTGGTGGATATCGATCGATTGTAGAGGTTATGAATCCCGTCCACGAATTTCTGCTTGCATGTTGTATGCTCTGGAAGCTGTAGGAACCTCATACGACGTCGGAATTCGGTGCTTGACCCAAACTTTTGAAGCTAAGAGACTGAGTTATCATATGAGAAAAGAATCACTCAATTTGGAGTTACGTAGGTCACCCAACCAAGCATGCACATTTGTAATTTGTAATCCCCTACAGAATTTTCAAATTTCTTAGACCTGGCAATAAAGGCCATATCTTTCAGCTCGTATGTTCGATTGATGCGCCCTTTTGGTATGTTGTAGAATAGACATAAACGAAAATCTTTTGTTGAGGAAGCATTGTCCCATTCCTCACCCATTGGTACGTTTTTGTAAACCCATGGCCTGAAATGTGTTGTATCTCTTTTTGTAGAGGCGATGAGAACATCTTGTAGAAGACTTTAGCTTGTGCCCATCTGTCGTGCAAGCTTTGGGAATACGTACATGTCAAAAAAAATTCATGTCCACACATCTTGATATGAATCGTTAGGGCTTGAAGAAATACGATCCATTGAGTAACACTTCAGAGAATAGATAGTTGATGAAGCGGGATGTTGCTCATAAAACCGTTGTAGATGCTGAGATCACGAATGATTACGCTCCAGAGATCCTTGTCGATGCTGAGATCATGGATGGTGTTCCTCTAGAGATTATTGTTGATTCTAATACCATGGTTGAAGTTGCTCAAAGACCGA
The DNA here is from genome assembly GCA_023531295.1 of Papaver armeniacum. Classification (NCBI taxonomy): domain Eukaryota; kingdom Viridiplantae; phylum Streptophyta; class Magnoliopsida; order Ranunculales; family Papaveraceae; genus Papaver; species Papaver armeniacum. The sequence goes on along the minus strand of JAJJWW010006086.1, from coordinate 172,194 downwards.
AAAGGCTAGAACCATGATTATAAATATAATCTTTGCTCCTCCATCCAGTGAGCCTTTTACATTCACGAACTAGTTGATGAGTTGAGCATTCCTAAGATGAAGGTGTACTGAGAGTTCAACCTGAATGCTCCTGAAAGCATAACTTTACCATGAACTGGCTTCGTCAGTGAGTCGTTGTTGTTGCGGTAGATAGCAGCAGCAGTTTTCATACTGGATGTGATTGGTGAAGAGAGGAAGTTCCTCAATCGTGCAGGGGCTTGTGATGTAGAGAAATCCCATTGATGAAGTTTCACGGGATCACCTCAGGTTGCCTAGTGTATGTTGAAGGAGTTAGTGCCATATATGTATGAATGATGTTGCATCTGCTTCAGAAATCTTATCATGGGGGTAGTGAAGACTTATCAATTGTAGTTCATCTATGCTGATCATCTTGGTGTTGAATCAGTGTGCCGTTAATAATACTCGTACTGAAGTTAGAGGTGTCTGATGTACTCTTTGATTAGGAGTACAATTTGAAAGCTTCTAAGAATAAGGCACCGAGAGATGAGCGGTTTTTGATTTTCAGTTGGCCTTGGAAAAGTAGGTGATTGACAGTTGTAGGGATTTTCTTTTGGTTTGATAAAGATTTTCATTTAAATAAACTGATGTTGATTGCTGAAAGAGATTCAATTACTGAATGCAAGTATTGCATATGTTTTGGAGGGATTGATCAAAACACGAGTAAATTAAGAAAATCTTTCTTCAAACTTCAGATGCTTGAGGGTCAAAGCATCAGATCCCTTAAGAGAACGTCTTAGGCATGATCGTCTTGGCCCTGAATATCTTTGGTTCGGCTTTTCCTTCATTAGTCCTCCAACATGTGAGATTTAATGCTCGTACAGGCATCATCACTTTTCCATAATTCGGCGGTGGACATTCCTGAATGCGGAACAGGAGTACATCCAAGACATTCCTTGTCATGATTGCATATCGTCTCTAAAATGAACATTCTAGTGAGATGCTTGATTCGAAGAGGTGCGACCACTTGGTAAAATATTGTGGTGGTGAAGATATCCATTAATGACATCTTGCAATGGCTAAGTTGTTAGCAGAATTGAGTCCCCATGCTAGGAGAGCATGTAGGAGAATATATGATATGGACATAGGAGGAATGAGACTTGCCTGAGTGCAGAATATTTTGATAAATATCAATGCACCTCCTTCGGGTTCTTGTTTCAACCTCATCAGAAATTCCTCCCAGTGCCATGACGACGGAGCGCTCACCAAATCCCCTGGATCGAACCTTCTTCGTTGGAGAGATGTGAAACCAAATGCGTTTTGTCAGTAGCCATCTTTTTAGCATGGATCCATGTCCGAGGATCAAGTCATATCCTGGATCTTCCTTGACTATGAAAAACTTGGCTTTTGTCTAGGTTGAGCCTATTTTCATCTTGAGAGTAATTTAGCCATAAGCATTTCTGAGCGTTCCTTCATGATTCTTGATTGAGATGGGAACATGAGTAGCTTCTTTTCGAGTGATGCTTGCGGCTCTAAGAGTCTTCAGTGGAATTATGTTGATGGCGGATCAATATTCTTCCAAATTTGTTTCGTTTGAGATCGACTATGGCAAGAAGCCCACGGTCGTGCATCTCCTTGTCTGTGGATGAAGGCCCGGGGAGTATTTCCGGAAATGGACAGTCGTCTCCCTGGAACGATGCGATTCAGTGTTGTGAACATGTCTTTCCTTTGTGCCTTCGACGGATAGAACATTTCACATATATGTTCGACCATGAACCACTTCTTTGACAGGTTGTTCAGAGAGAGAAAGTCATGACTGATAGAGGATCCCTGTGCACCCATTCAGTCCCTAGGTTAAGTTCTCTTGATTCGATATTTTCCTTGAAGATGTGCTTCAAAACCTTGCAGTCGCTTGTTGGATGATTGACGAACCTATGAAAGCGACAATAACGAGGATTCTCCATTTCTTCTTCAGTCGGCTTTTTCCCGACGTATGGAAATTTGATTGCACCATCTTGGATCCAGACTTCTAGCAACTCGATCACTTTTTCAATGGGAAGAGGGAAGTCCGGGTCTGTCTGGTCATTATGTTGATGCTGAGTCGACATTTGTGCATTTCAGGTTTGATTATCCTTCCTTTGTGGAGGAGCCTGAGATACTGGAGAAGCATGCCTGTGTTATTTTGGCTCGGTTTTCCTTTTACTTCCTTCAGAAACAACGTTCATGGAAGGATGGAGGTTAAGTTTCAGATTGGAAGAATATCCATTTTTCTTTATACCTTTGCAAACTTCTTTATTCTGGAATGGCTCGGATTGGCTGAGTAAAGCAGTAACCGATCGATCAGTTGCTTCGGCTACGATCCGAGAATGTAAATCCTCCAAAAGGGATTTATAAAACGGCATTATCCCTTCATCGTAAGAGCCTTGATTGAAGCGTCCCAAAACGGACGTGTCTTCTTTATGAATTCGTGAGAATTATTCCGAGCTTTCACGAACGTCCAAGCTAGATTGGTGGAGACTTTTGCGCTTAGCATGGGTGTGGACTTTGTCTCCCTTGTCGCTGGTGGAGGTATGGATCTTAGAAGAGAAATCAACACCGGTGGTAACATAGGAAGGATTGCCAGCAACATTCTTTTTAAAGCGATCATATGTTGGTTCCCTTGATAACTGATCTGTAAGAACTTTCAAAAGGGCGAACACCTCGTTCAGTATCTTGACAATTTCCGATTGATTTGTTACTACATCATTTAGGATTTTCATCAGATCAGCAATGGTGGTTGAGCTTTGAGTGTTCATAGCCTCTGTGGGAGCTTGACCAGGACAGCCGAGTTTAGTAGTAATTGGAAGAAATTCGCCAAAGATCTTTGGGAGATAATAAATTGAGATTGGATGTTTCTGAGACCTCCCCATAATCGACCATCTTTGATGAAATTTTGAGTTGCAACCGAGAGAATGATCTCCCACTGTGGTCGCCAATCTGTAGATGGGGCAAAACGATTTGCTGGTTTTTACGGAATTGAGGAGATGACCGTATGGAGGAAGTTCCTTGAACCGATCAAACAGCTCAACCTCACACAGATGCACTGCAATAAGGGAGTGCTTTAAGTTCAAGAGATCAATCTGTAGGACTCTGGCCTAAACCAAGACAATGGTCGTTCCAGAGTCAATTCGGTCACAAAAGAGGATGGGTCGATCAGTAGGAGGGAAGCTGAGAAATGTGTGAGATCAATGGTAATCGAAGATTGTAGATGTGTTGTGTATTCTGCGTGAAGAAATAAGATAAGTTTTGATTGATTGAATTTGCTCTGTTGAGAGTAATTGCTCGACGTTGAGATGTTAATCTCTTGTTGTCTGTTTTACGAAAGATTGTCTTGTTTTCAATCATGATTCAGAAACTTATTTATATTGCTAGAATTGCGAAACACCTTGATCCCATGAAGTGTGACAGTTGCTGGAGTCAAAGAGTGGGGAAGTGGAAATCGTGTTAAAACCAGTTGCTCATCGTGCGGAAACTTGGTTGATTTTCCATCCACTACTTTGCTAACTCCTTCAACTGATTGCACGACTTGCTCACATTCTCGTCGTGTGTATGAACACACGTGCCGTAGACTGCCAGAACAAAATCCTAGTTAATATCCCCCCATGTAACACGATTGATGTCTCGTGATTGTGGAGTCTGCAAGGCAGACGTGTATTTAGTTAGTCGATTCTTGACTTCATGGGACGATGAGTCCTTGTATTGCTGAGTTGAACGTGATTTGCAAATGTTCTGAGACTCATGAATTGAACGTGTCTGTTGAGACAGGGGTATAATTCTCAAGTAGATGTTGATAGTTAAGGTGAGCAAATATTGCTCATTCGATGGATTATTGAATATTGATAGTTGAACCAATATCCATTAGTTTGAGAAAATATTGCCCATCTGAGAAACTGTTGCTCGTTTGATGAATTATTGGTAGCAGGACCAAATAAAATATTAAATTAAAATAATGGCAACTGAACTGAGTATAATTAATAAAATATTGATCATGGGATCAACGTAAAATTATTAGCGTTTGAATCTGGAATTATGAACCTTGGACTCGAAACCCTAATTTGATCAATTGATGATTTATTAAAAATCAACCACAGAGTGAAGGAAGGACCGGCTACATAGGATGATGGATCGACCATGTAGCGCCCAGATGCTCAAGTGAGCGAATTCCAAAGTCTCCTGAAGACTTGCTCGTCTGAGCCTTAGGTGATAAAACCTAATTAATTATGAAGAGATGAGGGACCGACCAAGGGGTCATGAAATCAGCCCTGGTTGGTCACGGGACCGTATGACGATCGTTTTATGAAATTCCAAAATTGTTTGGAAGAGTTTGAACCTAATGTGAACAAATTAGGTCAAATGATGAAAGTATGAGGGACCGGCCCCTTGCAAGCCAAAGAGCCAACCTTGGCCGGTCAAGGTAATATGCTCATGTCACCAAAGTGTTCGCGTCTCAGTACTGAGAATTTTGATATTTTATGGCATGCATTTGAGCAATCATTTGAGAAAATATGAAGAAATCAAGGTTTTGCTCAAACTGAGGAAACTTCATGAGATGAAGGAAATAATAATAATAAAATGAGGGAATCATGAAGTGTGGGACCGGCTATGGCCAAGGAATTTCCTTGAAGTGAAGGAGTTTCCATGAGATGAAGGAAACAATAATATTAATAATAATAAAATAAGGGGCGTGTGGGACCGGCCACGACTAGGGCATGGCCGGCTAGGGCCCGGTCCCGTGAGTCTTCCCTAATTTTATATTGTTTTCATGATTTTAAGGAAATATCATGAAATCAAGGAGTTTTCCTTGAAGTGAAGGAGTTTCCATGAGATGAAGGAAACAAATAATATTAATAATAATAAAATAAGGGCGTGTGGGACTGGCTTGGGCATGGTCGGCCAGGTAGGGCCCGGTCCCGTAAGTCTTCCCTAATTTTATATTATTTCCGGAGATATCATGAAATCAAGGAGTTTGTTGAAACTAAGGAGTTTTCCTTGAAGTGAAGGAGTTTCCATGAGATGAAGGAAATAAATAATATTAATAATAATAAAATAAGGGCGTGTGGGCCCGACTTGGGCATGGTCGGCCGGCTAGGGCCCGGTCCCGCGAGTCTTCCCTAATTTTATCTCTTTTCCTTAATGTGAAGGAAATATCATGAAATCAAGGAATTTCATGGGATGAAGGAAATAATAATAATAAAATAATAAGGAATGCAAGGTGTGAGACCGGCCACAACTAGGGCATACGGAGGAAACACTATGAAATTGAGGAGTTTCCTTAAAATGAAGGATATTTGTTCAAATGAAAGGATTTTCATGAGATCAAGGAAAATAATAAAAATATGATAAGATATAGAATTGGGCGTGGGACTGGCCACGGCATGGCCGCCGGCCCGGTGGGGTCCGATCCCCTATCGCCCTAGCTAATATTTTATTATTTATTATTTTTCTTCCTATTTTGCATAGGTTCATCGTTCCTTCGTATTTTGGAATGCTCGTTCGTGCATCCAGGTGCTCGTTTGTGTGTTATTGCTGAATACACTTGCATCATTTTGGTCGGGGCTTACTCGATAGTGGCTCAGATGCCCGTATGTTGAATATTTATCACTAACTCATGGAATTCTGCTGGGAAGAACCACGAATTGAAGTAATGAAATATTATGAAGAACGTAGAATATTTCCGAATATTCAGTTAATGAATTTAAGGATTAGAAATAATTAATTGATGGCTCTATACTGGAAGGCATGCTGTCTAGGAGCATTATTTGTTTGAGAATTGAGTTATATGAGCTTGTTGAAGCGTCATATTTATTATGTATAGTATAGTCAGGGAAAACACGTTGCTGCATCCCGAAGATGTTATCGCTCTATACTAGCAGGCAAGTTGTCTAGGAGCCGTCCAATCATAATGATTTTATACACCTGTCTTTTATATTGTTAGGGAAAACATTGTTACATCCTGAAGACGTTATTGCTTTATACTAGCAGGCAAGCTATCTAGGAGCCGTCCAATCGTTTGATTCTATATAAAAGTAATTACTGAAATTGCTCAATATTCATGAGATATGTCGTTGCCTCAGTTGAGAGACTGCATATTCACGTATGCTCTGAGAGACAATATGCTCAGTCAGAGATTCTCGTGGCATGAGCTTTCATGCTTCATCTGATTGCTGGATCAGGAGCATGTACAATTATGGTTTTACGATTTTAGCCTTTGTCGAAAATCCACCATCTACAATTGTAAACCACTTATTCAAGAGAATTGGAATATTAGTGTGCAGGGTTCACCGGCACATAAAATATACATAAATCTTGCTAGTGTTAAACACATTCTAAAGCATTGGAATAAGCATACCTTTGGAAACATACATAACAACATTGAGAATATTAAGAAAGATTTAGATAACACTAATAAAAAGATCGGATACCCCAACAAATCTACTGACTTATGTAAACTTAGAAAGGACCTAGCAATGTGGTATGCCATAAAAGAAAAGTTCTGGAAAGACAAGAGTAGGGATCAAAACATAGCCCTAGGAGATAAAAACACGAAGTATTTCCATAGTAAAGCGAAACAAAGGTTTCGTAGAAACAGAATTGAAATTCTTAAGTCCGATACTAATGAATAGCTAGAGAACAGAACTGATATAGCAGAGTGTATTACAAACCATTTTCAGCACATAGCTACAACAGTAAACCCCGACATAGATCAAAATATGATAAATCTTATCCCTACTTGTATAAATCAGAGTGATAACGATATGCTTTGTATTACCCCCTTAGAGCCAGAAATAAAACTTGGTCTTTATTCTATGGATCCTGACAAAAGTCCAGGCCCGGATGGATTTCCGCCAAATTTTTTCCAACAAAATTGGGACATCGTTGGGCCTGACCTAGTCAAAATGATTCAAACTTTCTTTATCTCTTGGAATATCTCTAAGGAGATGAATGCCTCTTTCATCTCCTTAATCCCCAAAACTCTAAATCCTACTTCTCCGGCAGAGTTCAGACCCATAGCTTTGGCTAATACTACGTACCTATAAAATAATCTCTAAACTCATGGCAGGGAGAATGAAAAAGCTTCTTGAAAAAATGATTTCTCCTTATCAATCTGCCTTCATCCCCGGAAGGCAGATTTCTGAAAATATAACCATAGCACACGAAATTATTCATAAGATGCAAAAATCCAAATAAAAAAAAGGCTTTATGGCTTTAAAAATTGATATGTCTAAGGCATTCGATAGAGTCGAATGGACCTTCTTGCTTCAAATAATGTCTAAATTTGGCTTTAAGGAGAAGTGGTGTAAACTGATACACCAATGCATCTCAACAACTACATTATATGTTCTCATCAATGGGTCTCCCACTAAGTTCTTTAAACCCACTAGGGGATTGAGACAGGGAGACCCTATCTCTCCTTATTTGTTATTGTTCTGTATGGAGGCTCACTCCAGAACAATTATCCATGCTGAAAATTCTGGCTTGATAAAAGGTATAAAAATTGTTCACAAAGCACCTTCGGTTAGCCACCTTTTGTTTGCTGACGACTGCTTACTTTTCTGTAAGGTCAGCGGGCAAACTTGTCATAATTTGGTTAAGATGTTTAGAGACTTTGGTTTGTCTTCGGGCCAACTAATAAATCTAAATAAATCTGGGGTCTTTTTTAGCCCGAAAACTGAAACAAGTATTAGACAAAAGGTGAAACAGATCTTGGGAGTAAAGGTTATTCCTCTAAATGAAAAATATTTAGGCTCGCCCCTATTTACTAACAGATCTAAAATCACCTGTTTTACACCTTTGATTGAAAAGATGAAAAATAGAGTCCAAAGCTGGAATGGCACTAATCTGAATAATGCTGGAAAAACAGTGATGATAAAGAATGTAACTTCATCGTTATATGCCTATCAAATGAACTGTTTTAAGACACCAGTAAAAATTTGCGACAACTTAACAAAAATATAAAGGAACTTTTGGTGGGAAAAAAATGAAAATGGACTAAATGATCAAGGTAAGAAAGGGGTTTTTCTCAAAAATTGGGACTCCATTCCAGATCCCTTGAAGAAGGGGGGTTGGGGATAAAAAACATAAAACATTTCAATTTAGCTATGATAGCTAAAATGGGATGGTGGTTGAAAGAACAACCGGATTCGCTTTGCGCAACTATCCTTAAAGCAAAATATTATCCTAATAAGGATATTCTCCACATAAACACCATTCCTAACAGGAAGGATAGCTGGATTTGGAAAGGATTGTTGACTGGTATTCAACAAATAAAAACTCATAGCTTTTGGGAGCAAGGAGATGGCACAAACATAGATATTTGGGAGGATTTTTGGATCTCAGACACCAAACCCCCATACCAGAAACCAAGCTTGCTAACTGAAAACTTAGCTAAAGTATGCTATCTCTTCACTCATTCTAATGAGTGGGATATCGCCAAGTTAAAAAGGTGCTTCGAGAACAGTTTAATTGAAAAAATCTTGAAAATACAAATTCCAACTGAGGACAGAGAAGACACTCCACTTTGGAAACTAAATAGCACAAGCATATTCACGGTTAAATCTCTTTACAACCATATCAACTCTATAGGAACTCCAATCCATGATTGGAACATCATTTGGAGAATGAACATCACTCCTTCTATTAAGTGTTTCATCTGGAAAGCAACACACTCGATACTGTCCAATAGTATGCGAGTCGCTGCTGTTATCCCAAACATAAACACAACCTGCAAGTTGTGTAACAACGGACAAGAAACTTTAACCCACCTATTTTTGGAATATAATTTCGCTATCCAGGTGTGGAAGTATCTTAATTTTGATATGCAGTTTATACGTAACGGTACTACTACTTTTCATGAATGGTTGAACAATTGCTTTGAAAATCCGAATAGAGGAGGGTATGGCATAGATTGGCAAGTGTTATGTAGTGTCACTATTTGGCATATTTGGAAGGCGAGATGCAAAACAACTTTTAAAAAAGAAAGCCAAAACAGTGTAACTACATCTAATAACATGGTAAAATATCTGAATAGCTACTAGACAGTGAATAATCAGGGGTACAATTTAATGCAAACCCTATTCTATAACCCTACAAATGATGAAACTTTGAAAGTGACCAAGACGGAGGACACACCAAGACAAATGGATATACAAATCAACATAGCTCTAACAATGAGGAACTGTGATGCTAAATCGGGAATTGGACTGACTTTGTGTGACTATACAAGAAACACCAGAGAATCTAGGGGGATGTAATCCACAGCAACAACAACAGAGCAACTAGAGAAAGAAGGGGCTGAAACAGCTTTCAAATGGGCCACAGAGTGGAGTGGGCATATGATTACCTTCATAAGTAACTCGGAACCTACTCTTTTGTTGCTTATAGAAAAGTATGCAAAGGCAAGACAACAAAGATACAGGATCAGTGGGAATTTGGCAACAACACTAAATTCGACATAAATTTCTTAGTTAACTCTTTTGCACTAGTTAGGAGATCAACTTTAATTGAGGCAGCTAATATATCAGCCTTTTGTAATAAATTCTCAATTAATCATGCTTGGACTGGTTATGCCTTATGGGCAATCTTAACTTTTTTGGATATTCAGAATTGGAACCAATGTGTAATGGTTCACAGAACCTTAAACTATGGATATGATAGAACTTTATCTAATGTAATATGAGGGAAACCTATTTTTCTATATATAAAAAAAAAGTTACTCCTCTTATATTCAATCGGGTTCGCAGATTTCTATTTGCTGATTGCGGATTGAATTAAGAGTTAGAGATATTAAGCTCTTTGATATACTTTACTCTAGATTGAGTCTGACTGTCTAGTTTATTCTCTAGAAAGTATATTGGAGTAAGTCCTCTCAGATTTCCAAACGAATTGTTGGGTGTGGTTTTTATACCCCCGCATTTTCAATTGGTATCAGAGCAAGCAAACACATTAAAGACCTTATAAGTCTGTGTTTGTAGAAATCTGTGATCTGAGGACCTAAGAAGTATCTCACAAGATAACGCGTATTGGTATGTCTTCCAAATATTCTAATTACAACACAAATCTTGGGTTTACCTTAAAGGATTGCTCCTTAGTAGATTCTTCCGAATCCTGAGGGAAAAACAAGATTTGTGAGCACGTGTCAAAATCTGAAATGGAACTCACCAGATCATTAAAAAAATCTGCCGAACTTCAAGTATCTAAAATCAAGATTCTTGAAGAAAATAATGATCAGCCTATTGATGAATTTGACAAATCTCTTGAAAGGGAACGTGAACTCTACATCTTCATTGAATCTCTCTCTAACGATATTGAAAAATTAGTTCAAGAAACTACTCTACAGCGTGAAAAGATTAGTATTCTTGAAGATACTGTTAGAGAAGACTCAATTAGAGAAAAATGTTTAGTCAAGGCTCATTCATCAGAAATAAACAGTTATTGTGTTGAGAAAGAGAAACTTGTTGCATCTCTTCAATTTGCCCGAGAACAGTGTAAAGCCTTGAAAAAGGAAAATTCTGTCTTGATGATGAAGTCATCTGCTGCACCTTCTTCTGATACTCACAAGGTTTTACCTGGTGTAAAGAAAAATTCCTCCAAGGAATTACCTACTGTGAATCACTTGCAAAATCTGCGTGTGGGTCAAAGCAAGCATGTCTCAAATCCACGATATTGTTCCTTCTGTGGAAAAAAAGAATCACTATGCTCTTCATTGTTTTGCCAGGAAGAAACAAATTTCTAATCTTCATAATTTGCTTCTTTCTACTGTCAATGGAGTAAATCGTCTGACGACATCTTCAGTGAATTGCTTTCCTACAGAAAACCAGAACTCTTATAAAAATGATCTCTCATCTAGAAATCATCACAGATTGCATATTCCCCATTATGGTATAAGCTCTTGTGCCACTAATGAACACCTTCCATGTGCTCATAAGAACAAGTCTGGTAAGTCTAGGTCAAGAAAATGGAAATTCTCCAACTTCTCTCCTCTGGAACTGATTTCTAGAGGTACTAGACTCAGTCCTCATAGAAATCCTTCCGATGGACTATTGAAAGGGTTTATGACAAATTCTTCTGGAATAAGTTATAATCGATGGAAAGGAGGTAGTACACAGAGATAAAACGCTCAAAAAAACTGTACAACTCTTCTCCCATGATTTGTAGTGAGGTCACTTCTCACTCCTTTACCTAACCCTAGGTAATATCATCCTTGAATCTATCTTGAGAGGTGCAAGGATGATAATTATGGGGGTCTCAAGATTAATTGTACTGTTTTAGTCTTTTTCTTGTTAATCAATCAGAGTTGTGCAATTCTGCTATCATGACTCAGGATCTAATTAAAAGTGATTATTGAGCCATATTAACAAACATTGTGTTATCTCACATTGGATTTCTCTTAATCCATCTTTCTCTTGTGTACGGTCCATGTACGTCCATATCCCTCTTTTGCGAGTTCATAGGGTTTCTCTACTTAAAATACATATATATATCTTATATTGTATTAATCCATCCCTAACAAAAAACTATATGGAGAACTCTGCAAAATCTCAAGAGATTGTGCATCTTGATATGGAGGAAGACACTCAAGGACGTGATTCAATTCAAGATCTAGTTCTAAAGAAGATGCTTGCAAGGAAAGAACACAACTCCTGGATGGGTGAATCTGTCAAGGATTTAATTCGTTTTCAGGACAATTCAAAGGTCGAGTTTGCAAATCTTCAACTACAAATAAACCAACTCTTAGATGGTCAGGCCAGAATCCTTGCAAACCAAAATATTCTGATACGGAATCAGAAAAAGCTCATCATGGACTGTGTCAAAGCTAGGCAACTTGCTCGGGTTGTTGATCGAAAATTTTGTGTCCCAACTCACGAACATGGTGTGTCTACGATCAAGAGAATAAAGGAAATCAGTGATACCTTCTATGATGGATTCACTGAAAGGTATGAGGTTCTCAAAGAACTTTGATTTAATATGTCTAGGAAACTTCTTATTAAAATTTATTTCTTGTGTTGTTAGAAGGATTACTAGGGTTTGGAATGGCCATTATTGTGAGTACACATAGCTATGTCCAACGTTTTCATCTTTCATGTTTTTAGATTTATTTATTTAAATTTTAAGTTTTTTGGAAGATGATATTTGCAAATTTAATCTTTATGATTTTATATATTGCAAATTGTTATGGGATATGTTGTTTATGTCCGTGAACCTGTGACTGTCCCATACTTGTTCAAAAGTTATCTCTATTATGTCGGTATGAAAGTATTGATAAAAGATAGAATGAACTTTTGACAAACAAAAGTTAAAGCCTTTTATGTCATTATGCAAATTTTGATGGAAGAAATGATGAACTTTTGTTTACAAGGATTATGTCTATTATATGTCATTGTGCAAATAGTGATGAAAAATAGAATGAATCCTTGTGTATTGCGCAGTATAGGTCGATCTCCGATCCACATTTTTGTTGCATATACTGTGTTGCTCCGTAAGTTCTCTTATGTCGAGCATAACCAATTGAGTTGATCATTTTTTGTGGTTGATTCAATTGAGATTTTTGGATTCAAATCCATGTTTTCATGTGATTTGGTTATGTCCAAAGAAATCCTTCTTTTCTTGTAAAAGCAAGGTCGCCTTTGTTGTTCTTTCGGGAATGACATTTTATGGGGGAAAGTTCTTAATTGAACTTGTGCTTAATTGCCAAATCTTTGAGGGGAGTGCGGTTGTGGAATATTATAGGGGTTATCTTGTATCTTTATAAACCCCTTGATGAATGCATTTAGCTTCGGATTTATAATTGCATCTAAATAAGTTGGTATGTTATTCTGTTTTGGTCATGAAGTATCTCTATGAAAATTTCATGAGGATCCCACTAATTTTCGTACCTTTGCTAATTTATATTGACAAAAAGGGGGAGAATTAATGTGTAGTGTCATACTACAAATACATATGGTTTACGGATCATTATGTAAGGGGGAGTGGTTTTCATGTCGAGATGAAGTATTGACTAAGGGAGAGTGATACATATCACCATAGTATTGTTGTCAAAGTTGTGATACAATTGAACTTTGATGTTGTGTAATAATATTATGACACTGTATAACAATGATTGAGAGCATTTGTTTTCTCATTGTTATCGCTACGGATCTTCAACAACTATGATGCTGAGTTGAACACGTTTAGAATCATGGAGTACTTGGAAGTGACGAAGATTTCGAGTCTTGTTGAAGATGCCAAGGAGATCAAGCATTTGGATGAGAAGCTACAAAGTTTTATTTATTTTGTAATCCATATGTATTGATAGTTTTGTTACTAGAATTGACAAAGGGGGAGATTGTTAGAGCACTGCTCGGTCGAACTCGCATGCGTTGCTATCTCAAGCATGTTTGTCAATGTTAGTGATCAAAACTATAAGTCTTGATTTCTAGCCTATTTTTAGATGTCTCGGACTAGGACATATATTGTGTAGTTGAGCTTAGATTTCACGGCGTTCATCATTTGAAGATGAAGAACTACTAAGGGGAGCTTGTGAAACTTCATCTACAAAAGGTATGTGGAGACTGAAACTCATCTATCACTTGGAAAGTCTATTTCTACTATATCTCCTATATTGAGACATAAGTCGTATTACGATATAGTTTTCTATATACACATTTGAGATTTCGAGTTGAGTTTATCTCGCTTACATATTTCTCGAAATATGTGTTGGCAAGCTTTCGCTTCGACCAAGTTCATCTTATATCATGTGAAAATTTCCGAGCAACATCTTACATGATTTGTGTGATACAATCATTTGGTGTAAACTTGGAATGTTTCGTTATGATTATTTCAATAACTTGAAAATTGCTTTGATGCTAATAGTATGTGAAAAACGATTATTGTCATCCTCTAAGAAAGTTTCAATGATTGAAATAAGAGTTTAGAACACTTAACCATTATTGGATATGTCATGTTGTGTACTCTTGCACATATGTAATCCATGTCCGGGAACCATAGTATGTGCACCCGTTTGCGTACCTGTCGGTTTGAGAAATCCGGGAACCTAAGTATGCGTACCCGTTTGCGTACTGGCGTACAGGTTAATGTCCGAGAATTTCTGCTGGGATTGAAAGTTCATGTACCCGTTTGCATACTGGCAAAACCCAATCTTGGTCAGGGTATTTCAAGTATGCATACCCGTTTGCATAATTGAAGGTTAAAGTTCTAAAATCGGTTATGAACATGAACATAAATATTTATATAATAAGGAATGCAATCTTTGCAAACCGTGGCTATAATGTTCATGATTGATTTTAAGGAAAAATCATTGAGTGAATCAAACCGATTTTGCTTCAATTGTGTTCTTGTATAATTCTATGAGAATATATGTGAACCAACATGGTGTACACGTTTGGGTACGGTTACATAAACCTAAATGAGGGTACATTTCATTTGTGTGTAACAAGCTAAGTTCGATCTAACAGTTGAAAGATATTAGCTTGGTTGAATCATGTTTTTCATCTAACGGTGAATATTGAATGCTTTGTTACCAAGGTAACTTGGATTTCAAACCCTGATTTGAAAACTATATAAAGGAGAACTCTAGTAATTGGGAAACCTAATCCCCACACCTCCTGTCTGTTACTAGTTTCATAAACTAGAGTCGATTCTCCTTTAACCTTAGGTTTCTATCGAGACCATGTAGGCTCACGACTTGAAAGACTTCATTGGGATTGTGAAGCCAGGCCCAACTATTTTCTTTGTAGTTGCGTGTTCTGATCTTGCCCGATTCTTTCGTATTGAGTACAATTGAAATAATTGACTCGAGATTAATTTCTCCGATAGGCAAGATAAAAGTAATCACAAACATCTTCGTCTCATCGTTTGTGATTCCACAATGTCTTGTTTCGCTAGTCGATTAAGATTATTGTGAGGTGATTGATAATACTAGGTTGTTCTTCGGGATTATAAGTCTGGTTTATCAATTGGTTCTTGTTCACCTTGATTTATCAAAAGACATAACAAAAACTCTTGGGTATTTTTGTGGGAGACGGATTTATTCAATCTATAGACTTTTCTATGTGAGACAGATTTTTTTATCAAGTCTTCGACTTTGGTTCTTAGCAACTCTTGGTTGTGGGTGAGATCAACTAAGGGAATCAAGTGCGTAGTATCCTGCTGGGATCAGAGACGTAAGGAACGCAACTGTACCTTGAATCATTGTGAGATTGATTAGGGTTCAACTACAGTCCAGTCCGAAGTTAATTTGTAGTAGGTTAGAGTATGTAGCGGCTTAATACAGTGTGGTGTTCAAACTGGACTAGGTCCCGGGGTTTTTCTGCATTTGCGGTTTTCCTCGTTAACAAAATTCTAGTGTCTGTGTTATTTCTTTTCCGCATTATATTTTGTTATATAATTGAAATATCACAGGTTGTGCGTTAAGTTCAAACAATTAGAAGATCCAACTTTGGGTTGTTGATTTAAATTGATTGACACTTGAACATTGATCTTTGGTACCGTTCAAGTTACTCCTCTTATATTCAATCGGGCTCGCAGATTTCTATTTGCTGATTACGGATTGAATTAAGAGTTAGAGATATTAAGCTCTTTGATATACTTTACTCTAGATTGAGTCTGACTGTCTAGTTGATTCTCTAGAAAGTATATTGGAGTAAGTCCTCTCAGATTTCCAAAAAAATTATTGGGTGTGGTTGTTAGACCCTCGCATTTTTAATCCTAATATACTGGTGAACTGGTGGAATGACAGTGATTCAAGGTTGGAAATGCTACCAATCAGATCTGTTAGAGCATAGCTCGGTTGAACCCACCAAGCGTTGGTATGTCAAGTTTGGTTGTCATATTTTAGTGAATCAAAACTCAATTAAATAGTCGCTTGATTATGTACTAGAGACAACTTCGTATAGGTTAGGCTAGAAAGATTAGGATAATGATACATAAAAGTATTACCCGAAGACTTGAAGAATGTGAAGAAGTAACAAGCTACATCGACGACATCATCCTTCCTCTTGAGGTTAGTAATATTTTGACTTGAACTGTTTCATTCCCAACGTATCTTTCAAGTCGTGCTATATTGAAAACATAACTGCGAAGCTGTGAATGATTATACTCTAGTAGACATAGTATTAAGGACAATACGAAGTATAACACTTATCTTTTGAACTTCGTATATAAGACATCAACATAATCGTATGAATGCTATTGTGTGTATGTGTATGGGTATGGGAATGGGTGAAGATTTCGTCATAGGAAACAATGTTTTACATTCATTTAAAGGAAGTACATTCATGAACTTGTTTTATGAATCGAAAGGGAAATCGCTAGGTTTATTGGTATTTTTATTCATTGCATATCTTTGGATTACCAAATGTGTGAGTTAGTAGAATCGATCATAACTTGTTATGTATCTTGGTAAAACTAATCACACTGCCTGACTTATGTATTGGTATGACTTTTATTAGTTTAACCGATCCTAAGATGGTATGATCGATATTTGTAATTGGTGTGACCGATCTTAGTAATTGGTGTAACCGATCCTAGTAATTGGTGTGACCGATCACAAAAGAATGTGTAATCGATCCTTGTAATTGGTGTAACCGGTCCTGGTAATTGGTGTAACCGATCCTGGTAACTGGTGTGACCGATCACAAGTAATACCATGAGAATATGGTAACCGGTCCTGGTAATTGATGTAACCGGTCCCAGTAACCATATTAAGGTAGAACCGATCCTTGTGCTTGGTAGAACCGTAAACTCGTGATTAGTGTGTTGATTTGATCAATCACATAGTTCTTGGAAATCAGATGAACCAGTTCTAAACTTGTTTGGAAGTGTGGTATATAATCGGTTCCAAGATTGTAAATATGAAAAAGGATTTACAAAGAAATAAGATGTCGACTTACTTTGAACATGTTTAGTAACTCTTATCTTTTATTGTTCAAAGATATTCCTTAATAACTCAAGGAGATCCCGGACCGAAATAAGTTGAGAATCTTTTAATTAAGGTTATTAATTTTATATGCTTTTAATTACCAGCAATTAAAATGCATATCTCTGGAAAATAAAAATTGGTAATGTGCATTTACTAATTGGAGAATTTCTAGTAGGATTTCGGTTCATATTGGACAGAGCATTTCTAGGAATTATGAAAACCGAATTTGGAAATATATTGCATATCTTGAGAATATTCGGTTTTGGAAATATCTTGGTGTCCAAACTTTTTTGGTCTATAAATACCCAAGTTTGCATTTCGAGCAAACTATCCTAAGAGCCAGCAAAGCTACCTTGTTGTGTTGTTACTGGTGGAGCCGTCTATTCACAGAGAGGAAAGTACCCTAATTAGGCGAAATCTCTTACGACCGCTCGTTTAAAGACTTCTGTGGGATCAAGAAGTTGTACGAGTACCGTTGGTGGGAAACTAGATAATTGCAGTATTATTAGTTTTTGATTTGATTTGATTGACTAACGGTTGTTGAACTTTGATTGCACCTAGTTTGTTTATTCTTGAGAATCTTCTCTTCTAGATTCACTCAAACTAGATCGAAGTGTCGACGGGATCTTTAGAACTGTTTGTAGATCTAAATACGTCTTGTGATAATCCATTGTTAACAGACTCCGTTCTGTGCGTGATTGATCACCAGAGATTCAAGTTGTTGTGTGCAGGTGTTTATTGAAGATTTAAGAAGATTTGACGACAAAGAAGATTTCTTATTTGGGTTCATAATCTTTGGTGTGCACAAAACTTGATCGATTGGGATCCAACTATAATCGGTTTATCTTTGATAGATTTGATTGATTAGTTGCGTAGATCGGCAGCATTATACAATATCTTGGTAGATCCTATTTTTGATTGTGAAATATAAACTCGGCTACTTTCGTAGTTGTTGGATAGATAGATCTAAACCCGACAAAGGAGTTTATTGGATTAAACAGAAGAGCCTTTGTCTAACTCATATCACTGAGATTGAATAGAGTTGTTACCGAACAGATTTGTTGTTCCATTACTGTTTGGAATACGAACCAAAGGAATTGTTCCAGTGTGTGCACTTATTGAATGTCGGAAGCGCAAGGATGCTGAAGAAACTAGGTGAACTATATGTTTAGTTGCTTGGTCTCAACTATACGAAGTTGGTGTGATTTTGTATAGCGGCTTAATTCTGAGAGTATTCAATTCTGGACTAGGTCCCGTAGTTTTTCAGCATTTGCGGTTTCCTCGTTAACAAAATCTTGCTGTGTTATTTACTTTTGTTTTCCGCAACTATAATTTTTGTTATTATAATTTAAAGTAAATTACACAAACGTTAACTCCGTATTACTTGATAGTGATCCTATAGAGTTTGGTTAAGCTCGAACCTATTATCAAGTAATCACACTTTGATTGTTGTATTGTCTCGATCTCGTATCCATAGACGATCACACAAAGTGTGAATACTGATTCGTTGTATTGTCTCGACTCAGTCCATAGAAAATCACTTTCGGTAAGAGGACTTATAGGTGGAAAAGTTTAAGATTGTGGTATATTTGGGTACCCTCGTCTTTTCAATTGGTATCAGAGCAGGCAAACACGAAAAGATCTAACAATATGTGTTTGGTGTGATCCATCTTATAAGAAATGAACTCGAGTTCACATGAATCGATTTCAGTTAACGTACCGCCAAGATTTGACGGAACAAACTATCTATGGTGGAAATATGCTATGAGATCTTTTCTTCAATAAAGAGACTTTAATACTTGGCTATTAGTCGTCGATGGTTATAATCGCCCGAAAATAGAAAATTCGGAAACTGAGTTTAAACGCTTAGTAGATTATTCTAACGAAGAAAAGGCTTTTGCAAAGCATAATTCAGATGGTTTGAATGCTATTATACATGTTGTAAAAATTGTCACGTATGTCATGATCTACAACAAAGGAATCCTTCTTCGTTCGATCATTTATCAACATGCCAAACTTCAAAGGAAGCTTGGGATAATCTTCATTCCATCGTAGTTATGGACTTAGGCTTTAGTCAACGGGTCAAAGGAAAGAAAGAGTCCATTTGATCGGTTGATGGAAATACATCGAAAGAAATCATAGCAAATATACTCTTTAACAAACTCTTATGATCTTTGATCCTTCCCTGCCCGGCTGACCCATTTAATCTTCCTCTCTCTGAGAACCTTCAATGGATGAAAACGATACTTTTGAAGAGTTTCATATTAAACTCTCTGAGATAGTTATGCTTCTTTCTCACTTGGAAAGACTATTTCTGAAAAAGATATAGTATGCAAAATTCTCAGATCGTTGCCATTTATATACGAATCTAAGAAGCATGCAATCATAGAAGCAAATGATCTTTCCACTCTTTCACAAAGCACTCTCGTTGGAAAATTGAAGATCTTTGATCATGAATCACAGTCTATTCAAGCTAAAGGAATTGTTTTTAAAGCTGTAAAATTTCCAAAAGCACCACTGGAAAAGGATAGTTTAATGGATGATTTTGATGAACGGATTGAAAATTCTGATGATGAAGTTGAACAGTCATTATCATTGATCACCAGACAATTTCGAGATCTCTTGAAAAAAAGAAACAAGAGATTCTTAAAAGATACTCATCGATCTTCTCGACCCCATGATCGAGTTCCTGTTAAGAACGAGAAAGATCAAGAAGAAGATGATGAATATCAACCTCAGTGCTTTAAGTGTAAAGGTTTTGGTCATATTGCTAAAGACTGTCCTAATCTTAGGAAATACACTGGAAGCAAGCCATTGGCTGTAACTCTAGACGAGACCTCTGATTCATATGATTCCGAAGAAGAGGAAACATCTAATATCGCATTAGTTGTCAACATTCCTTCCCCCTCTATTAGTGATTTAACCATTTTAAGAATAAACATGTCTTCCGATATTAATAAATTATTTAATGGCAAAGGGAAGTATAAGACTAATTGCAGGACTGTCTCAAAGAGCAAAATAGCTAAAAGTTGCATATGCTACATCAGTAAATCTCAAGCTACTTCGTTATTTCAAGGTAACAAGGTAAAGGTTTTTCATACAATACTAGATCAAGAACACACTGTTTGTTCTAATTCCCTTAATGAGAGGAAATCTCACACTAATACCACCTAATCGGTATTAAATTTACAGCCTCACCTTGTGTGCCGAATCTGTGTGTGAGGAAGTAAAAATTCAAGGAACTTATGTGTAGAATATAGGAATAAAGATCTAAAAATATGAAAATATATTTAAGATATTCGTATTTATAGGAATATTATATTTTAGGAAGTATGAAAAATATAAAAAACTCCTTCTCATTCTATGGTCATTCCTTGTCCGAACTATGAGTCAGGATCCGATGTCTTCTCTTGATAGAGAGTACTGGATCTGAAAGATCACTCTAAGAATAAGTTTGTACCTTCTCTTGACATTGATAATTCAAAGAGAAAAATCAAAAAGAGAGATGGCGTAGCAAGAAGGAAAGAGAGAATATGCTGAAGAATGATCAGTGTATCGAAGCATTGACACATTTCTGTGTTCAATCAAAGACAGAATTACATGTTCTTGCGGAATCCTTCACTAAAACTTCTCAACTGCAAGAAATACTGGTCAAGCAATAAGGTTATTTACTAGAAGAAATTCACAAGCTGAAGACTGGAAGTAATAATCTGCCTTCCTCTACCTCTGATATGAAGGACTAAGTTGCAACAAAATAGACATCAGTTTTTTATTTCTTTCTATTATTGTGTAAGGTCTATTTCTGAATAAAACTATCTATTATTTATGAATAAAATTATTATCTTATAATTTTTCTTGTGATAATTTTTCGATTACATAGCCCGTGCTTGAATGCTTTATATTATTGCTATGTGTATGGGATGTTTGATTTCGGTTTCTTAACCTTAATATTCGATCTCATATGATGTGTGAACCCTTATGGTTTGTGTGGCTTTTTTATTTAGCGGGATTAAGTTCTATCCCATGTTGGTAGGCTTTATCAAAGGATCATAAGGTGTTCCGATTGAAACTCATACGTGAAAAAGTCACAATATGTTGAATCGATTTTTATTTAACATAAAAGCATATGTGTTTCGGGTTTTCAACTTTTACTTTTTGCATTAGTTAAAACCGATTCAACCTTTCTCTGGTAAAGGTTGTTTTTGTTATTGTTCTTTTGTTCTTGCGAGAGGATGACAACTCAACGATATTCTTCCCTAGAAAGATGCGAAGATAAGGAGAAGACGATGCGGAATCTGAGGTAACGAATTTGTTAGTTAATCGTTTTCCTGTTTAAGAAAAGCTTGAGTTTATTGCATATATTTTTCTTTTGCTTAACAAAATTCGGTACAATTGATGTTTATTCCATTATGTGTGTATGGATGTTTGTGTGTATGTGATTCAATTGTTTTTGGTTAAGAAAAACTGGTTTGATAATTGGTTTTAGACTTAACGAAATTTCGATGCAATTGCGGTTCTTTAATGTCTATGTTTGTTTCAATTGCTTCCGGTTAAGAGAAATAATTGTGCAAGTCAATTTATTTGGTTTGTATGTATTGTTTATGGCTTAACAAAATATGGGATCATTTGTTTATTCCAATTCGATTCTGGATAAGAGAAACTAAGTTAATTATGATCTTAGTTAGACTTATCAAAGTAAAGGATTCAGTTATTCAAGTCTAACCGAATGCCTTGACAAGAAATATTAGTTAACTAACCTAGTATTTGTCTTGTCTAAGGTGAAAGGACTAAGTTATTGTCTGAATAATTAGTGTCTGATGAGAAAAATAAAGTTAATTATGATCTTTATTTTGGTCATATCGAAATAAGCGATTGTATTTGTGCAATCGGTTTAGCAAGGGAACTAAGTTTTATTAGTCAATTTGTTAAACTATTAGGGAAAATTTCTTCGAGCAATTGTTTCCTTGATAACATATTAAAATCAAATTACTTATAGTTTCAGTTTTGATATTGGTCATCTAAAATGGTATGTGAAACCTTCGTGCTTAACTCTTATAGGTTGTATAATTCTTTTAGATTGTAAGATCCTTTCGGTTTTGGTATTTGCTCGGACCTTTGTCATTTTGTGAAAAAAAGGGGGAGAAATATATGGAGTAAACAAGTGATTTGTAATCACTAAGGAAAGGACATTTGTGCTTAAACGTTATATCTAACGAAAGAGTAAAGCATTGACTAAGGGCAGCGACGGATCCAGAAATTTATGTTTGGGTGGGCTAATTTTTTTTTTTCTCGAATTCTCAACTTAATTTGTCTCAATTGCAAGAATGACAACTGCGGTAATATACTTAAAGCTGAGTATATGTATGCCACACGCTCTCTTTTCTTTGGAGCATAAAGCTTTGAATCAAATTTTTTCACCTTGTAACTAATATTAGGGAGGAATAATTTGCGTATCGAAAATAATAATTCTGATTTATTTAGCGGCCGAAGGCCGCCCAATTTTTTTCTAGTTTTAAAGGTTATTATAAGGATGCAAAAATATTTGGAGTTTGTATATATACGCATAATAAGTCATGACATATTGTATTTTTGTCTCATGAATACACTGTTTTTAGATTATACATAGATATACATAAAATCGTAGTCACTTCATAGAAGTAAAATGAATTTTTGGACAAACACTTGTTTTTTTTTCCTTTTTCAAAGGTGGACAAACGCTTGCTTAGTTAAGGACAAGACACCCCCATTTGACACACAGTTTTATTTTATCAAACTGACACGTAATGTGAGCCCATTTAATACCTGATTTTAAGAAACATCATGAATACTTGTTTTTCCCTATAGCCTTTGAACGGTTGAGATGTTATTCAAAAATTAATCCATGCGGGACAGGGTTCCAAAATCTTCTCATTTCTTCCACGCAGAATCATATCTTAATAATTAATGGGCTAATTAAAATTTACACCTGGGCTAAATTTTACGAATGTTAAAAATTACACTAACAAAACATCTTTTTAGAAATTTTGGGGTGGGCTTCAGCCTGGGTAAGCCACCCCCTAATACCGTCCCTGACTAAGGGGGAGAAACATACCATATGATGATTGTAGTTATTTGGACTACAAAGGGAAATAACAAAGATGTGCGGATTGAAAATCTACCTATCTCACCTTTAGGGGGAGTATTAGCTTTGTTATTTAAATGTCAACAACGGCATTTATGGATTGAATATATGCAGGGTATTGTACTGTTGAAACTTGGAATCAATCGTATGTATAATGAATTTTTGTAATTTGTTTATCCAAATGGTTGTAAGAGTTTTGTCACTAAAATTGACAAAGGGGGAGATTGTAAGAGTTATGTCAAGTTTGGTTGTCATATTTTAGTGAATCAAAACTCAATTAAAGAGTCGCTTGATTATGTACTAGAGACAACTTCGTATAGGTTAGGCTAGAAATATTAGGATAATGAGACATACAAGTATTACTCGAAGACTTGAAGAATGTGAAGAAGTAACAAGCTACATCGACGACATCATCCTTCCTCTTGAGGTTAGTAATATTTTGACTTCAACTGTTTCATTCCCAACGTATCTTTCAAGTCGTGCTATATTGAAAACATAAATGCGAAGCTGTGAATGATTATACTCTAGTAGACATAGTATTAAGGAATTACAATACGAAGTATAACACTTATCTTTTGAACTTTGTATATAAGACATCGACATAATCGTATGAATGCTATTGTTTATGTGTATGGGTATGGGTGAAGATTTCGTCCTAGGAAACAATGTTTTACATTCGTTTAAAGGAAGTACATTCATGAACTTGTTTTATGAATCGAAAGGGAAATCGCTAGGATTATTGGTATTGTTATTCATTGCATATCTTTGGATTACCAATATGTGTGAGTTAGTAGAACCGATCATAACTTGTTATGTATCATGGTAAAACTAGTCACAATGCCTGACTTATGTATTGGTATGACTTTTATTAGTGTAACCGATCCTAAGTAATCACCTAAGATGTTATGATCGATATTTGTAATTGGTGTGACCGATCCTAGTAATTGGTGTAACCGATCCTAGTAATTGGTGTGACCGATCACAAAAGAATGTGTAATCGATCCTTGTAATTGGTGTAACCGGTCCTGGTAATTGGTGTAACCGATCCTCGTAATCAAAGTGTGACCGATCACAAGTAATACCGTGAGAATATGGTAACCGGTCCTGGTAATTGATGTAACCAATTTGGTAAATTATGTAACCGGTCCCAGTAACCATATTAAGGTAGAACCGATCCTTGTGTTTGGTAGAACCGTAAACCCATGATTAGTGTGTTGATTTGATCAATCACATAGTTCTTGGAAATCAGATGAACCGGTTTTAAACTTGTTTGGAAGTGTGGTATAATCAGTTCCTAGATTGTAAATATGGAAAAGGATTTACAAAGAAATAAGATGTCGACATACTTTGAACATGTTCAGTAACTCTTATCTTTTATTGTTCAAAGGTATTCCTTAATAACTCAAGGAGATCCCGGACCGAAATAAGTTGAGAATCTTTTAATTAAGGTTGTTAATTTTATATGCTTTTAATTACCAGCAATTAAAATGCATATCTCTGGAAAATAAAAATTGGTAATGTGCATTTATTAATTAGAGATTTTCTAATAGGATTTCAGTTAATATTGGACAGAGCATTTCTAGGAATTATGAAAACTGAATTTGGAAATATATTGGATATCTTGAGAATATTCGGTTTTGGAAATTCCTTGGTGTCCAAATTTCCTTGGTCTATAAATACCCAAGTTTGCATTTCGAGCAAACCATCTTAAGAGCCAGCAAAACTACCTTGTTGTGTTGTTACTGGTAGAGCCGTCTATTCGGGGAGGAAAGTACCCTAATTAGGCGAAATCTCTTACGACCGCTCATTTAAAGACTTCTGTGGGATCAAGAAGCTCTACGAGTACCGTTGGTGGGAAACTAGATAATTGCATTATTATTATTTTTCGATTTGATTTGATTGACTAACGGTTGTTGAACTTTGATTGCACCTAGCTTGTTTATTCTTGAGAATCTTCTCTTCTGATATAAGATTCACTCAAACTAGATCGAAGTGTCGATGGGATCTTTAGAACTGTTTGTAGATCTAAAGATGTCTTGTGATAATCCATTGTTAACAGACTACGTTCTGTGCGTGATTGATCACAAGAGATTCAAGTTGTTGTGTGCAGGTGTTTATTGAATATTTAAGAAGATTTGACGACAAAGAAGATTTCTTATTTGGGTTCATAATCTTTGGTGTGCACAAAACTTGATCGGCTGGGATCCAACTATAATCGGTTTATCTTTGATAGATTTGATTGATTAGTTGCGTAGATCGGCATCATTATATAGTATCTTGGTAGATCCTATTTTTGATTGCGAAATATAAACTCGGCTACTTTGGTAGTTGTTGGATAGATAGATCTAAACCCGACAAAGGAGTTTATTGGATTAAACAGAAGAGCCTTTGTCTAACTCATATCACTGAGATTGAATAGAGTTGTTACCGAACAGATTTGTTGTTCCTTTATTGTTTGGAATACGAACCAAAGGAATTGTTCCAGTGCGTGCACTTATTGAATGTCGGAAGCGCGGGGATACTGAAGAAACTAGGTGAACTATCTTTCTTTATAATAAGAGACCCCAAAAACGCCACATGTCGTCCCCACAATCAATCTTGAATACGGTGAATCCACCTCAGCATTTAATTTCCATGTCATCGACGTCTTATTGGTCACTCCAACAGGCACTACCTTATGAGACATGATCCAGTTGGCAGCTTCAAAGGTCACTAAAACTACAATGTCCTTTCACAAACTCCACTCTAAGGGATACAACGTACCATAAGACGCAATGAGATTTGCAAAACTGATGCTAAAAAGCAACACATCCGTTCTATATTTTCGGCCACCTATTGTGTTCAACACCCCCAAACTACCAACAAAGATCGCTTTTTAACGGGTAATTTTCAAGGAAAACTCATTTAATGAATTATGAAACTTATTATATTAAAATGACTCGAAGTGTTACTAAAGAAAACCAAGGACCATTGAAGCATCTCACATTCTTTGGATCTTATTTACATTTTTGCAATTTAGAGACACTTCAATTCGAGAAAAGTACATGAGATCTCGTTGATGCAAGTATATATGCGACCACGGATGTCTTTTGAATAAGAAAAGGATGAGAGTCGCATTATAAATATCACTTAAAGGCATGACTAATCACCTCACGTCGTTCATCCGGA
Organism: Papaver armeniacum; assembly: GCA_023531295.1. Classification (NCBI taxonomy): domain Eukaryota; kingdom Viridiplantae; phylum Streptophyta; class Magnoliopsida; order Ranunculales; family Papaveraceae; genus Papaver; species Papaver armeniacum. The sequence goes on along the minus strand of JAJJWW010006086.1, from coordinate 145,954 downwards.
TCTACCATTTACGTAAAAAAAATCGCCTCATTAATTAGCTTCGTTTGATCCGTACGGGCATACAACAATACAACCTTATTATATAGTGGAAAATGTTACTGTGTGACATATCGATCATCACCTCGTGTTTTTCGGAAGTAATAACCGAGGATGAGATCGTCCGTTCGTTTAGGTACGAGAAGATATGTCTTTTGTCATTAACTAACCCTATACAACAATATAGGATAACAATACGTCTTTTTGGTTTAGATTTCTCCATTTGAAGAGATCTCTTTCGGTTACGATTCTTGACTTGCATTAATAACGAGTATAACAATTCGTCGAATATCTTTTCGCTTCGACTATCTAATGTACCCTCTTTGTTCTTTAAGAGGTAACAACTTCACATTCCATTGATTGGAGGTGTCATTTTGTTTCTTTGTTTTGGTTTTTAGTTGTTATCGGTTTGATTGGAAAATATGATTAAGACCAATTGGTCGGATTTTATCGATAATGTTGGGTGATTTTGTCATTTTTTCTTTTGCTTTCAATGAAAGTACAAGTTTTTTTCTTTCGTATGATTATTGGTTTTAGTAGGGTCGTAAACAAAAATTATGTTCACTTATACCAACAAGTTGATTATGGAATGACCAAACACACACTTTCTTATTTTCACTCGTGTATGATTCAAGTAATCCAAGAACATTTCGGAAGTTTCTGAAAACATCACTCATGTACGTATCTTTTTTTTTTTTTTTAAATTTCTCAATCTCTGCCGTCTTTTGCTTATGTTTCTCTTTTTACAGGCTTTGCCGAAATCACATATCAAGATGCATATATACCTCGCAAGACATCACATGCTACTTCTTTTGCCGAACAAATAGTTTATGGATGTTAGAATCCCCGTAATGACATGATTCGCTGAAGATGTTTCTTTTCGTCGACACTAATGATTTTCAACAAAACAAACGGTTGCGAGTACGCAACTTCGAATAAGGTGTTGGAAACAATGTAACAATAATGAAAGAGATGTGAAAAATATACTTAGCTCAAACCCATGCTTCACTGATGTTGTTGGTGATGCTCAAACAATGGTAATGGATGCAGGTAGAGGCACGTATAAATACGCCGACCTAAAGGCAATATCGCCTTTACTCCTCCGAGATGCTATAGCAAGTTGGCGAGTCACCTCCAGGATACAACTACCGCTAGTACCTCTCGATGTAGCATACAAGGAAGGTACCCTAAGAGCTTGCAAAGACTGAAAAGTTGTTACTCTAAGAGAGAAAACTGAAAGTTTTTATTTCTCAAAAAACTTAAGAACTCTGTTAAGAAAACAGAAGAGAGGAAGAGAAGAAGAAGAGAAGAGAAAGCTTCTCTTGGTGTGTATTGTGAAGTGAGAAACTCTTCACTATTTATAGCAAAAATCAAGAAGCAAAACAAGAGAAAACGCCAAGGAAAACCCATGCGTATGACAAGGTTATCAGGTTATGTTTTTTGTTCTTCAAACAAACAAAACAAGCCAAAGAAATCAGACTTCAAACAGTGTGTAGTTTTCTGTCAGAAACAGCTTTTATTTAAAGCAGCAAACCAAACACGTAAGGACAGGGGAATATTGCTTCACATATGTGACAAGCACGTCCAAACAAAAAGACACATGTGCGAGAAAACATGAGTAAAATTTTCGATAAAAAGATAAGTCTTATTGAACCCACACCCACACCCACACCGGACCGGACCGGACCCGACCGCCACCCGACCACCGACGGACGGACGCGGCGTGCGTGCTTCGTGCGGCACAGCGTCTGAAAGGGACCCTAGCCATAGTCTAAGTCTTCCCAATCGCACAAAAGGCTAAGTGCCCAAAGGGCCTGCCCTTATAGCCCAATTCTATGGTATTTAAGTCTAAAATTGTTTAGATTTTCACCTATGTGGGACTAATGTTTTAACTATTCACAAGGAAAAACATTTTGTGGGCAAGTCAAAGTCCATGGTTAAACACGTTTTTCCAACAATCCCCCACATGAATAATAAAACATGTCGACAAAAATACGAGAAAACAGAATACATCAAAATTAGGCTAAGGTGTCCCGAGATTGAACCTTAACTTAGTGAGAGGTTACTGAATCGCTTGTTGTTACGGTGAACACAATGTCTTGAACCGACAACGGTGAGTGCAATTCGAAATAACAACCACGCTTTGATGTATCAAAGAAAAGCCGCTCAAGCTCTTGCCGTTGTGCCCATTTTGGCCTTGGGCTAAATCCCGGACGTAATGAATGTCTCTAGAGAATCCGCTCAAATTCTCATGAAGCGGCCCCACTTCCAACATTCACATAGGTGAGTCCATAAAGAGTGTCCCTGCCACACCCCGCTTTAATCAAAGCCATGGTACTCATTAAGATCTCAACGGATCATCCTAAATCATGCATGCACTATCACACGCCTGCACCATAGGGAGGGACTAAGATAGTGCTTTCTCTCTCATTATCACCAAAAATTAGTAGTCTCATTGAACCTTGATTCTGAGCTCCATTCACAAGGTTGAGTATCCTTCTTGGCAATTTTATTCTATGAGCTTAAGTCCCATCCCCTCGATGCGGAACTAACTTTCTCTCTAGGCAACCCTTTCGTCAAAGGGTCTGCAATGTTCTCTTTAGACCCTACAAAGTCTATAGAGATGATACCTGTAAAGAGTAGTTGTCTCACCTGTCTTGTGTCTTCTACGAATGTGTATCGACTTTCCGTTGTACACCTTATTCTCTGCACATCCAATAGCAGCTTTACTGTCACAGTGGATTGCGATAGAAGACACAGGCTTGGGCAGTGGAATTCCTCCCAGAAACCTCGTATCCATTCGGCTTCCTCTGCAGACTTTATCCAAGGCTATAAACTCGGACTCCATCTTGGATCGAGCTATACATGTCTGTTTGGAAGACTTCCATGACACGGAGCCGCACCCTCCAAGTGTGAAGACGTACCCACTTGTGCACTTGCACTTGTGCACTCTGATATCCAGTTGGCATCACAGACCCCTCTATCACAAAAGCAGGATACTTCCCAAAACTTAAGCAATAGTTTGAAGTTCCTCTCGAGTACCGTAGAACTCGTATAGGGCTTTCCAGGTGATTCTCCCCGGGTTGCAAGTGTACTGCTCAATCTGCTCACTTGCGTAGGCAATATCAGTGCAGTACAGTTCATCAAATACATAATACTTTGCCAATAACACGAGAATACTCGAGTTGACGAATTCCTTCACCCTTGTTCTTTTTCAATTTACAATTGGGGTCATAAGGAGTAGATGCGGAGTTTAGCATTTTCATGCTTAAATCTCTTGAGCACGATTTCAAGATAATGAGATTGACTAAGACTATAACCATCGGATGTCTTTCGACTTTCATCCCTAAGATTATATCAAGAGGGCCTAAGTCTTTCATGTCAAAGTTTTCGTTCAAAGATGCTTTTAGTGGCATTAATGATTTCAAGGTTCTTGCCTAATATGAGCATATCATCAACATACAGCACACAATAACATGAGAATTATCCACCGATTTAACATAAACACATTTATCGATTCATTAATTCGAAGCCATTAGTCATCATTACATGATCAAATTTTTCATGCCACTGTTTAGGTGCTTGTTTTAAACCATACAAAGATTTTTTCAATTTGCATACTTTATCTTCTAAACCTTTCACAACAAAACCTTGAGTTGTTCCATGTAAATTTCTTCATTCAATTCACCATGTAAAATGCAGTTTTAACATCCATCTGATGTATATGCAAATCATAAATAGAAGCAATAGCAATTAGCATCCTAATAGAAGTGATTCTAGTGACCGGTGAATATGTATCAAAGAAATCTACTCCTTCCTTTTGTCCGTAGCCCTTGACTACTAACCTAGCTTTGTGTTTTTCTCGTAGTCCCATCTCGGTCTAAGCTTTCTTTTTTAAGACCCATTTGCACCCTATGGCTTTACTACCGAGGAGGTAAGTCTACCGGATCCCAAGTGTCGTTATCTTGAATGGAATCCCACTCATTAAGGGAAGCTTCTTCCCGAAGGAGCTTAGGACAAGTCATTGCTTCCTTATAGGTTTGGGGTTCGGACTCTACCGCAAGAGTCACAAACTCGGACCGAAACTTTTCTCGGTTCGACCCTCTTACTTCTTCTAGGTTCGGTCTCAACATCTAGAGTTGGGGTTTGACTAGTCAAGGAACATCTCGAGAGGTCATCGCGGACCCTTTTGCAAGGTCCGGACCTAAAAGGAAAAATGTGTTCAAAGAACACCGCATCTCTAGATTCCATAATGGTGTTATCACCAATGACCATGAACCTATACGCACTAGAGTGCTCGGGGTAACCTAAGAAAACACAGTCCATAGTTTTAGGTCCTATTTTGGTTTGCTTGGGGCGTAGGAATGCCCACCTTGGCCAAACACCCCCACACTTTAAAGAATGCGTAGGAAGGTGGTCTACCTATCCATAATTCATATGGGGTTTTATCGATTTCTTAAATGGAATGCGGTTCAAGATATAACAAGCGAGAGAATTGCTTCCCCCCACAAGTTCGAGGGTAGCCCCGAGCTAGCTAACATAGCGTTTACCATATCTATGAGTGTTCGGTTTTCCTTTCAACTACTCCATTCGACCGAGGTGAACGAGGTGCGTAGTCTCGTGAATGATGCCATTAAGTTTGCAAAATTCTCCTATGGGTATCACATACTCACCGCCTCGGTCCGACCTAAGAGTTTTAATTGTAACGCCTCTTTGGTTTTCTACTTCAAGTTTATATAAATTGAAAGCTTCTAAGGCTTCATCCTTGCTTCTAAGAAGGTAAACTTGATGATGATCGGAGTGATCATCGATAAAAGTGATGTACCATTTTTTACCACCTTTAGTTGGAGTTGATTTTAAATCTCCTAAATCCGAGTGAATTAGTTCTAGGGGAGTTGTACTACGTTCAACCTTTTTGTTAAAGGGTTTTCTTGCAAATTTAGATTCAACACAAATTTCACATTTATGACCTCTCAAAGTTTATTTTAGGAATGCGACCTAGACTAGCAAGTTTTTCAATGGATTTGAAGTTAACATGTCCTAGTCTATCATGCCAAACATGTGAGGAGTCACAAACATAAGCGAGAAGAAGATGCATTTTCATTCAAGTTCAAGGAAAGTACACTAAAGCTTAATCATGTTCTCGGTGACGTAACCCTTTCCTACGAAGTCACCACCCTTAGAGATTACAACTTTGTTAGACTCAAATTACAAATTTAAAACCTTTCCTAGTAAGATGGTTTTACGAGACAAGATTCTTGCATATGTCCTGGGATGTGATACACGTCATTCAATGCGAGAGTTTTCCCGAAGTAAGCTTCACTCAACCTTGCCTTTCCCCACAACTTTCGAGGTGGAGGAGTTACCCATATACATTTTCTCATCGTCTCCTACGGTGCCATAGGAGAGAAAGCATTTCTGAACTTGCAGACATGCCTGGTGGCTCCAGAATCTAGCCACCGATCTCTCACATTGGTCACATTTGAGACAAGGTTGACTTCGAGACACCATGCCGGAAAAATATCCGAACTATCTACTATGTTTGCCTTATTTTTCTGTTTAGGGTCAGTTTTGGTCTTCTTAGGTGCCTTACAGTCTTTGGCCATATGGCCAGCTTTTCCACAGTTATAGCAGTCGCCTTTGATGGTGTTTTTTGGAGACACCACCCCTAGGCTTAAGATTGTTACCTTTGGAGTTTCGACGTTTGTTACGTCTGTTACCATTTTTGCCGGATTCTCCATGCTTGTTCTTTGATGCCGCCTTATCATCCAAGTACATGCGCCTTGTTGGACATGTCTTTGCTCGGATCGTTCTTGTTCTTGTTGCACGAAGTTCCTCCACCTGGATCATTTTCCCTAGCTCCACCATGGTGATTTCGCGATTTTTGTGTCGCACCTCTTCTCGGTACTCGTTCCATGAGGGTGAAGCTTTTCAATCACTCAGATACTTGTAGAGCTTCATCAAAGCGCAAGCCTTCAGAAGGATTTCGTTGATGAGTAGGCGGAGTTCGACGAATTGATCTACAACGGGCTTTTCATCGGTCATCTTGAAATCCAGGAACTTGGCCATCAAGAACTTCTTGCTCCCAAAGCAGACCTCGGCAAGATACTTATCCTCAAGGGCTTCCCACAAATGGTAAGCATTAAAATTTTCTTTTGCATTATAAAAGTCGTACAAAGAGTCATCCAGACAGTTAAGAATGTGGTTTTTGCACATGTAATTCTTCCTAGTCCACCTCTCTAGATCATGTTCATAACCGCGGTCATGAAGCCTTCTCGAGGGTCTGCAGAAGGGCAACTTCATCTAACCTTTGGTCTTTTAAGAAAAACAACATTTTGGACTGCCATCGTTTAAAATCCTTACCACTAAACTTTGGGGTTTGTCTACGATACTCTTTCCCATTTTGTTACTGATAATAATAAAGGTGCGATATTGCCTTTAGTTTGTTGGAAACAATGTAACAATATTGAAAGAGATGTGAAAAATATACTTAGCTCAAACCCATGCTTCAATCTGATGTTGTTGGTGATGCTCAAACAATGGTAATCGAATGGTAGAGGCACGTATAAATACGCTGACCTAAAGGCAATATCGCCCGCTACTCCTCCGAGATGCTATAGCAGTTGGCGAGTCACCTCAGAGGATACAACTACCGCTAGTACCTCTCGATGTAGCATACAAGGACGGTACCCTAAGAGCTTGGCAGCACTGGAAAAGTTGTTACTCTAAGAGAGAAAAACTGAAAGTTTTTATTTCTCAAAAAACCTTAAGAACTCTGTTAAGAAAACAGAAGAGAGGAAGAGAAGAAGAAGAGAAGAGAAAGCTTCTCTTGGTGTGTATTGTGAAGTGAGAAACTCTTCACTATTTATAGCAAAAATCAGTAAGCAAAACAAGAGAAAAACGCCAAGGAAAACCCATGCGTATGACAAGGTTCTTCGGTTATGTTTTTTGTTCTTCAAACAAACAAAACAAGCCAAAGAAATCGGACTTCAAACAAAGTGTGTAGTTTTACGTCGAAACTTGACTTTGTCTGAAAAGCACTTTTGCGGAATCAGTTTTTATTTTAAGCAGCAAACCAAACATGTGACAAGCACGTCCAAACAAAAAGACACATGTGCAGAAAACATGAGTAAAATTTTCAGTAAACCCCGACCCGACGGCGGCGTGCGTGCTTCTGTGCGAAGCACCGCGCGTACGGGAAAGGGACCCTAGCCATAGTCTAAGTCTTCCCAATCGCACAAAAGGCTAAGTGCCCAAAGGGCCTGCCCTTATAGCCCAATTCTATGGTATTTAAGTCTAAAATTGTGTAGATTTTCACCTATGTGGGACTAATGTTTTAACTATTCACAAGGAAAAAACATTTTGTGGGCAAGTCAAAGTCCATGGTTAAACACGTTTTTTCCAACATAAGGTGGGATAGATTTTTGTTAAGAATTTTTTCTCTAATAATTACAATATACAAAACCATTACACAAGGAAACATTTATTATTGTCACAGCAACAATCGTTTATGTGCCTGCTGGAAGATGGTTGGAGAAATAATTCATGGTCAACAACAGGAATTGGAAGAATGAAACATATTTTAAATCTAATCATGATTCAACTACAGGTAAAAACATGTGGGTTTGATTATTACTCATTTGACGCCAGTTCTTTAATGGAGTTGAGATCAGTTTGTCGATAAATCACGTGATGGATGTTTAAGAATGACGAGAATTCAAATCTATTGATGAACTATGATTATGATAATTTGAAATAATTGTTGCTGAACAAATTTCTAGAGATCTTTGAGAAATCCACCAAAACTCAACTATGCGTCAAACCAAAGAAAGATAAAAGATATCAAAGACTGGAGGATATCCATTTTTTGATGTTCTTGGTTAGCCAAGAAAGAAAATAGATATTGAAGAGGAAGAAAACCACCAATCCACAGTCGCCGATAAAGGCGTATCAGGAAACTAATTTATGCATTCTTTGAAGCAAATTCCATTTTATAAATGAATCTCATGTATTTGATGAAATTCTGATGACCATTAATTATGATGCTCTTAAATCCAAGTTGGTATGATTTTGAAGATTTTGACTAGTAGTTTTTGATGTTTTTTTACAAATAATACATGAAATGTATACATTAGTACTGAATTGCTGGATGAAAGCAGAAAAATGTGTATATAGTTTGATTGAATAGGATGTGTTCAAGATATATCTTGCTTAAAAAAAAAAAGGAAAAGAGTCAAGGTATATCTTTTGTACAAGGTACGTTTTAATTCCTATACCAGTTAAAATTTTAATTCCTATACCAGTACAAAATTTAGTATCTCATCTAGAGCGGAGCTAGGACCCAAGGCATGTACGTTCTATTTTCTTATGGATATGTGGTAAAAATAGAGGTTTCATACGGAAGACACGTTGATTTTTTCAATAGTATGTAATTGCTTTATAATGGTCTATTTGATCGTACCTGTGTTCATCAAGTTGTCTCCTTTATAACCAAATTCTACTCTTGGAATTGTGCGGTAACGAGAGGGAGATTGAAAGATAAGTGAAGGTCCTGTAAATTATGTACAAGAGATTAATAAGCAAACACCGATACGGACTACCGATACCATATAATAGGATAAGGTTGGGGATATATCTTCCACTAAAAAAAAAAGGTTGATAGTTGTATAACAAATACAGAAGGCATCCATAAGCCAGATTTATATATGTGTTAGCGCCAAAAATGGCTTCAGGTAACTTTAAATTTTGCACAATTATAGATCATCATATTATGATATTATTAACTGCGCAAGATCCACGTTATAGATATTTCATATCCGGTGCGTATGCACCGGGTTAGAGGCTTGTATGTATAGTTGCTTGGTCTCAACTATACGAAGTTGGTGTGATTTTGTATAGCGGCTTAATTATGAGAGCATTCAATTCTTGACTAGGTCCCGGGGTTTTTCTGCATTTGCGGTTTCCTCGTTAACAAAATCTTGTTGTGTCATTTACTTTTGTTTTCCGTAATTATAATTTTTGTTATTATAATTTAAAGTAAATTACACAAACGTTAACTCTGTATTACATGATAGTGATCCTATAGAGTTTGGTTAAGTCCAAACCTATTATCAAGTAATCACACTTTGATTGTTGTATTGTTTCGATTTCGTATCCATAGACGATCACACAAAGTGTGAATACTGATTCGTTGTATTGTCTCGACTCAGTCCATAAACAATCACTTTCTGTAAGAGGACTTATTGATGGAAAAGTTTAAGATTGTGGTATATTTGGGCACCCTCGTCTTTTCAAGATCAACATGGAACATGCTGGTTTTCAAGATTGCCAATTACCAATGGTCATCATATGTAGCATTTCACAGTTTTTTGGAAGATATACCATGGTACGTTCATATAATTGTTTTTGCTTTAAAATAAAAAAAAAAATGAAAAATTGTTTTGCTGCAGCAGTAGTCCATATAATAGCAATGACCGCTTTTTTTCTACAACAAGGTTTTTATCAAGATCAACGTACCTGAGGTCACTGGGATGCATATAACGTAACAAGGTTGTGGTGAAGAAACAATTGATTTTTGATTTTAAGTAAGCATTACTTAATAAGGTAATGTACCCGAATGAATTTGGAAAGAAACATAGTTGCCTTCACTGAATATTAATACCAAGTAACTGTAAATAGAAAAAGGCCTTCCCTATATGTTGCATTTGGTGGGAAATGACGCCACAGAGGTCTCCTTCAATGTCATTGAAACTACTAGCATCTTTGTATCCATGTAAGAGCCCGATAGCAGAAGTATGTAAGTGATCAGGAGGATAACCTAAAGACAAATTTCACCGTGAATTATAAAGAAACATTCACAACTAGTTCATGATAAACAGGTTGAAGACATTGCATCCTGGATGGTGTAACTTAACCACATAATTTAAGAGGCCGTGAAAATAGAGTAACAAAAAAATTGAATATACATCTACTAAAGTAACTAGATTTGTGCCCGTGCTACGCACTGGGCCTTTTTTTAATCATATTTTTTATTGGGTGTGCGCGGGGCTTCTCCCCGCCCTGTGGGATGCATTTTTGATTTGGTGTGCACGGGGTTTTGTTCCGCCCCATGGCGATGCATTTTTGTGGTGGGGCGAATGTTTATTTTTCCTTTTATTTTCGCAGGAAATATGTGTGAAATATGTGATTTTTTCCCTTTATGTATTAATATGGAAAAAGGAGTCCCAATATATAAAGTACTGGACTTCCATAAAATTCTAAACATGGTAAGTTAGGTTTTCATTTTCCATTAAAGTAAGTTAAGATTTTTTTAAGCAAAATTTTGTATGGATTTTTTTTTCCGTGGTTTGACGGAAATATTGTCCACCTTAGACGGTGTTACTAACGTACAATTAAGTATTTGATGTAAAAACGGTGTAAGGAAATTGATTAGATTAAAACTCTCACGGAAGTGTTGTCCACCTTCATTTTTGTTGACGTTACCAACAGACAGTTAAATACTTGATGTAAACAAATTGTAACCCAATTTTTAATATCCCGACCAATAGAGTTAAGCCAAGTGTCCTCACCATAACTTCTACATTAGAAAAGTCATATTTCGACCAATAGGAAGTGAGGGTTTCATCACCGTTCAACGCAAGAGATTATTTTGTCAAGGCCTTTAAGGGGGAAGATATCTATACATTCTTTTAAAGTAATATAATGGGCTTGACCTTCTAATGAAGATCGATCAGAAATAAACAAAATTTAAGAGAATTAGGACGGCACTAAATACTCATACGTAACCACAAAAATTTTAACAAACAAAAAACGTAAACTGTTAACAACGGGATTTTTTTAAAAAATGGAGAAAGAAAATGAGCAATCCAAAATACTACCCATTTAAGTAAGATCGCACATTTGCATAATTAACAACCAACACTATTATCTATGCATCTTCAAGCAAATGAGTTCTCCATCTTTATGTGGTACAACCCTTTCGTACCTTCTTTTAATCAATGAATTTTTTCTTTATCGATTAAAAAAAATAAAGCATATTCAAACATATAGTACGAGAAAAATGAACAGTAATATGTACACTTAATGGCAAAAATATATAAATTAAATATCACGCCGAAAAGAATAAATACCATTGTAGAAATTTGAGGGAAATAAAATCCCCTTGTGATGATCTTATTGGTCATCAAGACGGGTACACTAACTAAAAAAAAAAAAAAAAAAATCTCCATGCAGTATATGGGATCATCTTACAATGCACATGAATCATTCTGTAATTGACGACCACCCATACACTTACGCAATAAAATAACATCTCTAGGTCACCTTTCACCTATATTACACTGAATAATCTTATAATTCATGGGTACACAAAGATTCACTCAAAATCTTTCACCATTTATTTACACGGGCATAAAATTTAATTAATTAATAGTCATTCAATTAAGCGATGGGTTGACATTATCTTGACATTTGAATCATTTATTTTTACACAGTTTACTCTTTAGTTGAATTCATTATTTTTTACTAACTTCGCAGGTACACATACACTTAGTACTGTATAATTAATCCACATACATGTAATAAATGTAGAATTCACTGGTTGAAATAATGATCATTTCTGAATTGCAGTAATATATCCTAGTAGAGAATAAGAGAAATTGTTTATCAAGGAAAAAAAAGTGCAAATAGCACACAAAGAAAACAACATGAAATAAATCAGTGAAATAGTTATGCGTGAATGCACATTGGATGTTTCTTTTGTGGTTCTCTTATTACACGTATTTAAGTTTTTCTAAATAATTTTATTCCTTAGAAAATTATGGTAATATTTTTATTTGTTCTTAATTTTAGTGACACTTGGTTTTATAGAAATAATTTGAAAGCATAAGTTATAATTACGTAAGCCCCTTATATGTGGTTCTTCGACATAAATACAGTTTATCATGGAATGTTGGATCAAAATTTTACACTACAGCTCAAAAACAAAGTAAAGGAAAACTAACATATGCTTATAGACACTATAGGGTTTGCAGATGTTGCACTACAAGTCTATAGCTTTTCAATTGTTTTTTTTTACTACATATTTGTTCTATAACTTTTCAATTTTTTTTATTGCATATATGTTTTTTGTTATTTCTTTGGTAGCTTATAGGGTATGAGCTTATTAAAATTTTATTAGTTTTTTAACAAAATTGTTTTTAATGAAATTAATATTAAAACATGGATTCAATATTTCTTAAACGAGAAATAGACCCGTGTGTAGCACGGGTGAGAAACTAGTTTTCATATAAAACAAAAGAAAAGTTATAAGAGATTTTGGTAGCTGGATCACTTAAATGGTACCAGTCCCGTTATATTGGTACTCGCGATTAACAATTATGTAAATTCATGATTGTAATACCGATAGTTGTGACTTTTTTCACCAAAAAAATAATATAAATATAAATATATATATATAAGTTTTGTAGTAGAATTGTAAACAAGAAGACAAAGAGATAAGAGAGAGCAGGAAATGTTATTGTTTCATCAACCACATTACAAATCTATATTATCCTTATATACATGTATAGGTAAACCCTAGGTATAGCTAGTTGGGCCGCACACCTATAGTCCGTAGGCCCTATAACACTCCCCCTTGTGCGGTCCAAGAAACTTCATATGAAGTGCTTCACATATAGTGTCTCGAATGTAGTTCTTCAAATGTCGTCCTCTCCTTGATGATTTGTGCCGAAATGAAATGCCTCATTGAAACTTTGACAAGGAAAAACTCAGTGGGATAAAACCTTGGTATAGTACTTCACATGTTGTCTCGCACTTTACATGTAGTTCATAACATGCAATACGATCTACAAAGATCGACGAGTCTAAGTTAATTGCCTCGTTAAAACTTCGTCAGGAAAACCCAAAGGGACAAAACCTGAACTAAAGAAAAAGAGTACAATATTAAGCTAACTTAGAACATAGTTGGACTCGAATATGTTGCCTCATTAAAACCTTGACAAGGAAAACCCAGTGGGATAAAAACCTCGATAAAAGTAAAAGAGTACAACATAACAGATGCAAGTAAAGGTGATCTGTTGTAGATGATCACTTTGCTCTGTTGAAGTTGACTAGTTGCTTCACAACTCCTAAGGCAGAAAATCCTCTTGGGAAAGACAATAACCTTAGCTGGGAAATTACATTCCTGGTGTTTGTTGTTGTCTTATTAAAAACCTTGCCTATTATCAAAACCCAGTGGGAAAAAGCAATCTCGGTGAAGGAAAATAGTTCAACACACCATTAGATGCTCCCCCTGATGTCAGACAATTTTCATTAGTCTAATGCAGTCAAAAGGAGTTTAATCACACTTTACTTCGGTGACTTGAATGTTTATAAGACCATGTTGTTGATTCTGGAAGTTACGTTGCTTAACGGACTATCGCGATTCATTTCTTTGATTCAGATATTTTCAGTAATATCAACGCGATCTTCAAGTCTGTAACGTTCAACATACTTGATGTTTTTTAGTGTTATCTCACTAAAAACCTTGTCGAGTAACAAAACCCTTTGGGAAAAACTATTCTCGGTCGAAGGGAAAAAGAGTACAACACATCTTCAATTTCGAAGTAAAATATGTCGACATCATATCCTTGGATCCTCCCCCTGATGTCGGCATCTCCCCCTGATTACTTTCAGAGTTGTTCCAGACAGTTCCTTTAGTCATGTATTTTTCGAAACTGAATATTAGTAATGACTTAGAAAATAATATACCATATCTCCCCTTGATTACTTTCGTTGGAGAAGAGATTATTGTTCCTTCATAATCAACAACTTTTGGATTGCACTTTCATTAGCATTCCTTTTTATGTATTTGTAGGAATAAAACAAATTTATGTCAATGGTTACTTTTAAGTACATGATTACATTCACTATACCATTCCAATGACGTTGCGTTGGCGCAGAGCTATATCTAGCTAACAAGTTCCCTGAGGATGTAAAATTTAATCGAGTACATTATTATACTAAGTACAACAATGCGTCTATTGTACTTATATATGGGAATTTTATCTCCCAACACATCTTCGTCATATTCCTTTGGACGAAATGGTTACTTACTTACATTTGAACCTCGACTAATCATGGGAGTGCTATCAGGATGCATGTCTTTGTTAAATTGCCTGAAAACTTTAGACATATGTAAACTGGTGGAATAATATACCACAAGCTCCGTATTCGATCGAGCTTTCCCTAGATTTTTCATCTCAAATTCGGATTTTAAATAGCTTTTAAGGTGTCTTATTACATCAAGAGTACTCATCATGTATGTACCATCAACATAAATAGCTACAATTCCAAATCAGGAACTTTCTTATGAATACGCAAGGAAAAATAACTTACTTGTCTATCCCCTCCAAATCAAATAGCCACTTAGACGGGTATATCACATCCGCCTGATTGCTTGAATCTATAAGTGAGCGTTCTATCTAACTGTAAACGCACTATGTGGTTAGAGTCATTTGATTTGGACAACAAAAGGCTATCAAATACTTTTGTAAATATCTGCTATCTCTTGATGCTTTCATAGATACGTAACAACCACATACATATGCTGCATTTCAAGTCCTTTTGAAATTACCAAGCTAACTAAGTAGCGGAACACTATAACGTTCATTACAAGAGAACAATTCCAGGGCTTTGTGAGAAACCTCGCGCCACAAGGCAAGTCCTTTTACTTTAAGACTTCTTTCTTCTCATTATGCTTTGTGACAAATTAATCATGTATGTCCAATAGGTTTTACACTTGGTTGGTTAGCACTACCACACCAAATACCTGTATATTTGTCAAAGAACCAAGTTCTACCTGGATTGTATAGGCCAAATATGCTCTTCGTTGAAATTAAGCAACAAGGAGCTTGGTTCGATCTCATCTTGCTTTATTTCCTTAATCAAGTGTATAAGAAATTAATCATCAATATGATCGCATGATCTTTCTATTGACTCGTGCGCATTCTCATAATCCACTTGGTATGTCATTGTTCTCTGGAATCATTAAAATTCGGAGCGTCCTCCAGTTTGATTCATGGACATAGTCAGAGACAATCTTATGAGATTATTAATGATGATATAAATAAGTTGTGCCTTACTCACCTATTTCCTTTCTAGGTGAGGATTGATTGAACCAAGTGGTCTCTCCAACTTCCTTTATGGAGCCACGACCTTAACCACACTTCCACTGAGTGTAGTTGCAACACCTTAGTCTATGGTGTATATCCATTATTGAGGATTTGTAACCTTGCAGGTAGGTTTGCAGCTGGTATGTGTGATCTCACCACTTTAGCGACATCAGTGTATATTCTGAAAATCGATTATTCTTTGACACTTCACATTTACGTTTGTGGAGTACAAGAATCAATATGAGATACACTGGGAACAAACCACGACAATTCCTGTCGTTCCCTTAGAAAATACTTTTTCTTATCTCCCCCTAACGACGGGAAGACTGTCTCATCTGCCAAAGGTTTTAAAACGCGGATAATTGTTAAGAGTAAATATCCAACATAACTACTTAATTATTTTCGTGACCCATCATAGTATGATGTGGACTCGTAATGGCACATATATAGTGCAACCAAAAATGCGTAAGAACACAAAATGCCAGGCTTATATCCAGTTACCAACTGGTATGCAAAGAATGGTTGACCAATTATGGGTCTAAAATGAATAAGTGAAGATGCGTGTAATATTGCATATTTCCCAAGCAGTTAAAGGTAGGTTTGTACGCATAACCATTCCTTAGGCACCATCTGTAACCTTTGATGATAGCCTTTGCGAGACCATGGGGTATAGGATGCTCTACATTGATCCTATTAAACATGCAATAACCATCAATTCCTTTTGATGTATACTCTCTAGCATTTACAAGGGGTGGTGAGTCCTTACATGTATAATATGTGCTAGTAGTCACTTTAATGGTCCGCATTTTTCATGGATATTTTTCTAAATATCACCTCGTTTTGTTTGTAATATGGATTGTTTACCATTTGCATCTTATGATGGTTTCGATCCTGTTTTACTGAAGACTTTGTAAAATGAGTGATATGCTTTGTTACTTAAAAGTATAATTGGGGGGGGGGGGGGTTGTGCATCTAGTACTTTAGAAAATACTTATTTTATTAAGAGATATGCCATTACTTCGCATTCTGTCAATATTTTCCCGTTGTCTCGTCCACTCAAACACAGTGATGTACGTATGAGTCATTTCAAAACGAAACATCATGTCACAACCAAAGTTCCTTTTATGGTTATGTCAAAGCCCGCATGAGTCAATTCCCAACATTATATCGTCGGAATCAATATGGATTCAAATACAAATACTATAGTGATTTACATTTTACTAGTTGACTCATTAGTTTCTCTAAAATATATTTCCTTTCAAATATATTAGAGACTATAAAAGATGCAATTACATTCTCACCACTGTGAGGTTCCACATGATATCCATTTTCATGGGTTTGTTTGGAATTTAACAAGGTGTGATTATCTCTCGGTACATGTAGAGATTATGTGACGTCTTTGTTCTAACTTGAAAACAAATTTTTGAGCAGTGTTGCGCTCGATGATCCAATTCTCATTGTTACATTATAAGGAAATAATTTCAACAGCTAGTGTACATTCCTTAAATTAGTGGGAGAAAAACAACTATCAGTTAGACATTTAGGTCTTGAGAGTTCTAATAAGTGTCGTGGCCTTATTACGTAACAAAAGTGGGATTCAACTCAACTACTTTAGAGAGAATATATATTACGTTTCACCCAATATATCTCAAGTGCTTTAGAGAATTTATGTCTCATGTTTTCATTTCATAAGTGCAGACATTGGATCTAGTTCAACTTAATAAGATAGTCAATTGGCCATGCAAAGTTCTTTTTGCCATTAAAGTTGATGTGAGAATTGGTTGCTATTGTGATACACACATTACATTGTATATATCAACACCTATGACTAGTTGCATTTCCAACTCTTTCATTTATGATGGGAGCTAGAATTACATCTTAGCTTCCTCCCATATTCAGTTGATACATGTACTTTGGTGTCATTACTACTGGGAAAAAATACATCTTTGTCTCATGATATATATGTCCCTTTTCACATGCTTTATATGAGTCATTACATCTAACCCTCATTACTTTGGGGTTCTTTCCATTTTCAGTTTTGCTACATTTAGCTTAATTTGAGAAATTTCTTTATCTCAATAGGCCAAGAGAATCTCACTATACATGTCAACCAATTACTTTAGGTTGAATAGATTACTAAAGATAGTTCTCTTGTTGTCATACTTCAACATATACTAGTTAGGTAGTATCATGGATGAAGTAGAGAAATGGAAATTTTTTTTGACTCATATCTTCTTTTGTGAGTTCTTCCACAAAAATTAGAATACATGAGATTTTATTTGAACGTATCTTTTGAAACTACTGACAGATTAATAATCCAGCAAGTGGATTACATTCCACAGAACATTCAAATTTTGGGAAGAAAATACGAAGTACGCAATATTGGTGTTCAAGTACTTCTAAACCCCGAATAAATACATTTGAATCAAATTGGTACAACCAATTGAACAAAAAGACATCATTCAACTATATCCAATATCATATTCAAGAGAACAAAATAACATTAAGACCAAAATTCTTAATGGTCGAGATCAACAATCATAATTTAAATTGACTATTTATGGACTTATATTAAGAAAGAAAAAAAACAGAACTAGGCATGTTCTAAAAATAAATAAATAAATAAGTCCAGCAGGTATGCAACGTAAACAAAAACACATTACATTAGTTACATACCTCATATATTGGTTCCCGCTCTATATACACGGAAATGGAACGACCTTGGTCGCGCACAGCCCAAGAACTAGACATAACTGGAAACTGGATCGGACCGGGCTGGGTGGACGGAACCGGATTGGGTGGACCGGGTCGGGTTAGATCGGATCGGAATAGGGTTGGACTGGACCGGAATGGACCGGAAATTTTCATCAGACAGATTCATGCGAACAGGTTTCTCTCGCACATTAACGCGGACAGGTTTTTCCTCACATGATACAATAAAATTCATTAATCGTCATCATAAATCAACCATGGGTAAAAATCAAACTATTTAATATTATATAATAATAATATATATTTTATTGGAATATTACATTAAACTATTTAACATCATGGGTAAAAATCAATCAAATCAAACTACAAACAGTCACAAAATTGCTAATACGCACGAAACATCATAACAATGCATAATCGTAGTCTAAATAGGTATACATAAGTGATAGATTGAGACTAATTTTGGGATACCGTACTTGAGAAGGACGCGCAGCCAATTCATAAGATCTATTTTGAGATATCGCACTTGAGAAGGAGGCGCAGCCAATCCGGGAGATCTGCAAAGTTTCTGATTGAAATCAAGATAAAATAAAATTGTGGTACAGATCCAATCTCCGTGATACTTGAAAGATGCTAACGAAAAAAAAAATCGCCAGGATAGAGCATCGTGATTGATAACGTTTTGTATTAGAATTGTAAACAAGAAGACAAAGAGATAAGAGAGAGCAGGAAATGTTATTGTTTCATCAATCACATTACAAATCTATATTATCCTTATATACATGTATAGGTAAACCCTAGGTATAGCTAGTTCGGCCGCACACCTATAGGCCGTAGGCCCTATAACAAAAAGATACTTATATAATGATGGAAAAGTAAAACAGACAATTGGACATGCTTTCCTATAAGTTACCGGCATATTGACAAAAAAAAAATCATCAACAACAACACAAAATTACATGATACTTTTCTTGCTCATAAAAGAATTAAATTTGATCTTTAACTATTGTTCTTGTATTTTGAAAAAAAAAATGCTTTTCAAATTCAATTTAAATGTAGCTTGTGCTAATTGTGCTCATTGTTGACGGCACGGGCTTTGGGCAGTCCTTATTATTAGTTAATATCAAAATGAAACCTCACGTTAAACAGTCGAAGAATTTCTCACACGTTAACGCATGAAAATAGTAGCTGGATATCAAAATTTCGGTGCACATGGTAAGTGTTTCCTAAAACTAAAAGGAGAACAACATAAGAAACTGCTGGATCTGATGCTTTTGTAGCCGAATGGTGTTGCTCTTCTACTGATAGCTCTTTTTTTCCTCGTTTAATTGGGGGCCTTGGTTTTTAATTGGGGGCCTAGACATTTTATTTGCACCCCAAATTTTTGAAGGGCGTATTAAACCGATATTGAAAATACTATTTTACCCTTTACTAAATCTAAATCATTAAAATCAGTTAATTCTAATTAATAACCTTAATTAGGCCCCCAATTCATATACCCTGAAAAACCAAAAGAGAAAATCCGTTTCTCTTGTTTTCATCTTCCTCTCCCCCCCTTTCTCTTCTCCAACACCACCATTAACGACTCCTCCAAGATTTTTTTTTTCTTCAACCGATTCATCGCGTAATCGTCGATGATAAAACTTTAATCGACGATTAATTTCTTCTACAAACATGGCTCGTACAAAGAAGACCGCTCGAAAAGCACTTCAAATCCCTAATATCGTAGATACGGTAAAAGGAAAGATATATGTGAGAAGAACTCCCGAACCCAAAAAATCGAAACCCAAGAAAGGAATGGCTCCAATTAGAAGGTATGTCAACTAAAACCCACCTTCCAATCGATATTTTGTTGTGTTTTGATTGTGAAACTGAGTTTGGTAACTGAAAGTTTGCGGTTTCATTTTAAGAGTCGTTAGTATGTATATTGAAACCCCTAACGACTTTTCATTTGCATGTTGATTCTATGAAAAATCGTTAGCGTATTAGGTTGAAGAAGACGACCCTATTTCTGCTACTTCATCATTTGTTGCCCTAGAATAGAGTCGTTACCGTATTAGGTTTAATATGACGACTCCCTTTTGCCGACCCTTTTTTATTTCTTAACGACTCTAGAGGGAACTCGAACAGCCTTCTGTTTCAAAAATTGATAGTGTCATCATCTTGGGTGGCATAGAGTCGTCATTTAGCTATATGCCATAGAGTCGTCAACCCAAATTGTAGGATCGTCAGTGCTTGTTTGAAGACCCATTGTTACACGATAACGACCCTATAAGAAAAAAAAATCACCCTCTCTGTCCAAATATTTGGAAGAGTCGTCATTGTATATTTTTGAGTTGTCACCCTTTACTGAAGGGTCGTTTTCTTTATACTTCATCCCACTGACGACCCTTTAATTGATACCAAAAAATTGTTATCTTATTTGTCTTTTTTTTGTGTTTGGACTATAGTACCAAGAAAACCAAAGACAAGGTTCCAATGATGATAACTCCCCCTTCCAAACCTCTCCGCCACGATAAATACTTACTTACCGGTGCATTACGCGGAAAAAAAGCCAAGTGAGGTAGCATTTTCTATAACCGAACCAAGAGACAAAGGTAATGAGTTGTCGAATTCATCTAAATCATCCTTTCCTGTTATTTATGCTAACAGTAGCGGTGAAGAAGATGAGATACAAGAAGATCCTCTCGTACGAGGTGAAGAAGAGGAAGAAGAGAGTGATAATGATGATGAAACTAACGGTAATGGTGATGATTCTGATGATGGTAATGGTGGTGATGATGAGGAGGAAGGGGATGAAGGTAATAATGGTGGTGATGAGGAGGAGGAAGAGGATGAAGGGGATGATGCTGGTGATAAGGATGATGGAAAGGATGAAGGTGATGATGCTGGTGATAAGGAGGATGAAGAGGATGAAGGTAAAAAAGATGTAGAACATGAGGAAGAGAATGCAAAGCCGAAGTGATAGGTGTAGAATACACCGTATTTACTATCTAGAGTTTATGCTTTCTTTGCTATTTTTCATGTGAATTATGTATCGTATGTTTGAGTTTTGAGTTTTGTAGGTATAATGGAGTCATTATGAGAAAAAGAAGAAGAAATTAGCCATTTGGAACGAAAATGAGCACAAAGGCCAGTTCACATTCGAGCTATAATTGGAGCGGGCTAAAGTGCGTGAGAAGGAGGCGAAGAATGAACTGTCAGTTCACTGATAGTTGAGCAAGAGATCGAATAGACAGTCGGTTCTACGAAACTGACAGGTCAAATGAGAGTGGCATAGCCCTTATCCAGTCGACTGGTGCCGATAATAATTTTGGTTCCTACATGGCCTCGAATTGAGAATCATCTCTCAATCTTTTCCGTCTGGAATTCAGAGAGAGTAAAGTATCAGAGAGATCGAGAGATACAGGGAGAGATAGCTGCTGTGATGGAAGGACGTTCAATGAATTATGAGGACCGAACAATTCAAGGGTTCTTCTGGCAAATTAGTAGAACTTTCGCTCTAAGTGATTTGTTGGTGACGAAATGGGTTTGGGTATCTGAGTTTGAAGAAATTAGATCGAGAAGAGATTGGATCTGCTGGTGTTGCTGTTGAGTGCAAGAGGAAGAAATTTGACAGGGGTTTGGTTCAGATCGATGGATGAAGCTGAAGATGGTGGTATGATGTTGTTGCTCAGCTGCTGGGTTTTGAGATGAAGACCTAAGCTTCGATTCGAAACAAGGAGTTTTCACGGAGGGTTAGGACAAGTTCATACAAGGGAAAAGTTTGCAGAGTCTGTGGTCGAAATGTGAGAATTTGGTGGAATTTAATGGGCGTAAATCAGATGAATAAAAGGGGATCTGGAGCTGATTGAGTAATGGGTTATGATGGCTGAATTGGATGAATCAGGAGCTCGAGATGGATAGAAAAGCTAAGCTTCAAACCAGTGAATAACTGAACTTGAGAATGGAGGGATTGCAGTGGTTCTGAGAGCTCCATTTGAGACCGAGATTTCAAGGGAAAATAAGATGGAGCTGTTGATTTTGCTGTTACAGTGGGATGAGCTGATGCCAGTGATTTTGTTGTTGTTCTCAGAAGCTGTAGAGGAAATGAAGAGAGGCTAGAATGTGCGGGTAGTATATGGTTCGATTTGGTTTGCACTTGACAAGGTTTTGATCAAGAAATCAGCCATGAAGCTGCTGCTACTTCCATTGAGAAACGATAATGACCAAGTGATGAAGATTATGAATGATTGAGCAATTTACATTGAATGGAGTAATGGGTTTGTTTGAATGTGCAATTGTATGCAGGGAAGGAGGTATAGTGGTGATAGAAATCACCAAAGACTTCATGTCTGTATCAACAACAGAGGCGCACATTGAGTGCTTGATTAAATTTCTGAACTGAAGCTCAAGTCTTGTAAACAAGTGCAATTCAGTGAGCTGTTGGCATGAAGCTACAGTGATGTTGAAATAGTAATGGCAGAGCTTTTGGTGGTTCTGGTTGTTGAGGTGGAAATTGAAGCTCATAAGAGCTGGTATGATGACAAGGACTCAGCTAGATGTATGTTAGGAGCTAATATTGCAGGTTGGTGAAGCTACATGCCATGATGTGCAACTGCGAAGTTGCAGAACTATTGATGACAGAGATGGAGGAAAGCTCGAGAAAAGTGAGAAATGGTGGTTGTTTGCAGAGAGATTGAGTGGTTGTGTTGGTAGTATTGCCTTGCCAGTGCTAGTTTAATGGGTATTTCAGCTGAGCTGACTCTGTTGTTAGTGGATTCATGGTGAGCTACGAGGAATGGAGATGCGCTCTGATACGCAGGGAGCAGTGAAGGAAATGGAGGTTACATTGCAGATTGTGTTGAGTGAGTGTGCAACTATAAGTGAAATTACAGGCTGCTGGTGGTGGTTGCAGCTATTAAAAAGAAAGATGGGGTTTGAATCTAATCTCAAAATTACAGGGAAAGAACGTGGATCTGGTGGTGCTATTGAGGCACAAACTGAAGAGATTGAAGCTTCAACTATGCTTAGATGAGTGCCTAGGATTTGACAAGTCATGATATGACTGAGTCTGGCAGAGATGGAATTGCATCTGCAATGAAGTGTGTTCTTCTTTGTTGTCTTGTGTGATGAGACATGAGGCAAGGATGGAATGTGAAATTGCGAGATGGCAATGCTCGGCTGGTGGTGTTAGCTCAAGTGCAGAGAGTGATTTGCAGCTGAAAGGGGTTGAATGGAGAATGTTGCTGAGTCAGAATGGAGCAATCTATGATGAACCGAGACGGCAAAGGCTCTGAGAATGGAGCAGGCCATGGTGGTGCGGAGATTGGAACTCAGGGCAGTATGAATTGCAGCAATTGAGCTGAACTGAAGTGGTGGTTTTGAAGTTATTTGAGTGAAGTAAAGAGCCATCTTGGCTGGAGAGCAATGCTACAGCACAATGATGGTGCTGCACAAGCTTAGGCTAGTGCAATGGCCTGAGCCAAGACAGATCAACTCACTCAGCCCAGTGATTTTAACTCACTGACTCGGTGTGACTCGGTTGACTTACCGAGTTGAACCGAGTCGACTCACTTGACCGATTTGACCCGTTGACCGGTGACCGGGCGGATTTTGCCGGTCACCTGAGATGCTTTCCGGCGACTCTTCCGGTCAATTTCCGGCCATAATACCAGATTTCCGGTGACCTCTTTTGGGACATATTTTCACATGGGTTTTTCTCACACATGGGCTTGGTGGACTTCTTTCTTTTGGACCTTTGAAGATTAGACCTAATTTTGGAAACAAGGGAGCTATTTAAAGGAAAGACTTCTACAACTTTAATATACATATATTCTTGGAACTTTGGAGAGCCGTTTTTGTTTACGCTTCTAGGGTTTGCTTTTGTTCATCTTCTTCTTTTCAATTAATATTATTATGATGAACTCCATAGCTATGAGTAGCTAAACATATTATTGGTTATGGGATAAAAGTTGATTTCCAACATGTTATTTGATTCAATGAATTAGTTTTGTCTCAATATTTTATTGTTTGTGATTCACAATTAATAGTGTTACATGATTTGATAGTTTGTTTGGTTGAGTCCTAATCAATCCGATTTACATTCATCTCTAGAGCTATATTAGGGTTTTCAATACGAAAAAGTTGTTTATCCCTGATTCTAAGTAGCATAATTGTGGGTAGTGCTTGTAGTGATATATCCTACTAGTCACAAGTGAATCATAACTTTTGTTAAAACGTTTAGTGCTTTTACACATTCGTTTGCATTGATTAGTCTTATTCCATATAACTTATTGCTTTTAGGGAGTTAAATCTAATTGTGCTTTTACACTTTAGGTTGCTTTCTAGGAAGAATTCACATATGCATCTTTTAATGTGGTTGTGATGAAAACAGGGAATTAGCGGGATATACTTGCGATCAAGGTATCCTAGGACTATTAGTAGATGAGAGATTAAAATACCAATTCTAATCATTGATGAAAATACATGTTTGTGAATGATACTATCCCGTGACCAATATCTTCTCCTTATTGATTATTCCAACTATTTGCTTTGCTCTATTTTATTTTTACTTTAGTATTTCGCTTAAACAACAAACATTCCCCCTTGGTTACCTTAGAAACTGAAAATTGCATAAAAACAATTGCCTCTCTGTGGATACGAACTCTTCCTTACCTTGTGATTCATTTAAATTTAGTGAGTAAGAAAGTGAAATTATTTTTGACGGATTGACAACCGATCAAATTTTGGCGCCGCTGCCGGGGAGGCATACGGCTTGTTATTAAGTTTTTAGTTTCTTTTTACAATTTCTGCTTTTATCTTTGCTTTTCGGTTCTTGTCTTGTTTCTCACTTGTTTGGGAGAATTGTTTTCAGGTACCTAATCCATGGCTTCTAAAGATTGGAATTATCCAAGGTGCGGGATAGCTACTCGAAGAGGCACAATACTCCAACCAAGTCAAGACACAACAGAAAATCTAGAGTTAAAAGTGGAAGGAGAAGTACAAATAGAAGGAGAACAAGAGGTTCCAATCGTAGACGAACCACAAGTTGAAGAAGAAGAAGCAATGGGTGATGCAAATCGTTCACTCAAGGACTTAGCTTCTCATAGGCTTGATACACAACAGGGGTGTATTCAAACGAACTATACTTTTGAGATTAAGCCGGGGTTGCTTAGAGAATTACCAAAATTCCATGGCATGGTGAATGAAGACCCAAACAAACATCTTATGGACTTCCACACCATTGTCATGGCTATGCTTCCAGCGGATGTAGAGGCGGATGGTGCAATGTTGAAAGTTTTCCGTTTCTCTTTAATGGATAGTGCTAAGGATTGGTTGTACTATTTACCTCCCGGAAGTGTCACAACATGGAATGGGTTGAAGAAACTCTTTTTAGAGAGATATTTTCCTGCATCAAAGGCTACTCAAATTCGCAAAGAAATTTGTGGGATGAAGCAAAACGTGGGAGAATCCTTATATGAATGTTGGGAACGATACAAGAGATTGGTGGCAAGCTGTCCTCATCACCAATTCAGTGACGCTATGATCATCCAATACTTCTATGAAGGACTCCAATCAAGTGATAGGAATCTTATTGACGCTGCGGGTGGTGGTGCACTAGTTAGCAAGACGGTGGCACAAGCTAGAGAGTTAATTGAAAATATGGCAGCGAACTCCCAACAATTCTTGAGTCGTGGTTCGGATGTGATTCTAAGAAGGGTGAATGAAGTGAGCGAGGTGGAGGAACTTCGTCAACAAATGGGTAACATGTCGGCAATGATGCAACAAGTTGCAGCCGCGGTGATACCAAGTTCCTCTCAAACTTATGAGGACGAGCAAGCTAATGCAATCTTTCCTAATCAACAAAGACGGTATGATCCCTACTCAAACACTTACAATCCGGGATGGAGAGATCACCCCAATTTTAGCTATGCCAACAAGCAAGGAGCGGTTCAACAACCTACCTTCAACTTTTCAAGTGGATTTCAACCTCAACAACAACAATTCCAGCCGAGACAACAATTTCAGCAACCACAAGCACAACAATCAATGAAAAATCAAGGTTCCGATATTGACTCAAAGCTTCAAACAATGATGCAAGGCATTTCTACCATGTTCAAAGAGAGTCAACAGGAAACTAAGAGTGCTATCAAGGAGTTGCAAACACAAATGGGCTCCATGGCTATTGAGTTGAACCAATTGAAGGCACAAAATAGTGGGAAACTCCCTTCTCAACCTATTAACCCAAAAGAGGGTGTCAATGCTATTACGTTGAGAAGTGGTACACAACTTGTGCAACCCGAAATTACTGATTCGGGCAAGGTGGAAACACCAAAGGAACCTGTTTTGGAGGAGAAGAATGAGGATTCTCCCCAAACTTCTGAGGTACCTGTTCCTAACTCTAAAACTCCGGTTTCTACTTATGTTCCTCCTATACCTTTCCCTCGCAGATTTGCAAGTTCTAAGAAGGCGGAACTAGAAAAGGAGATTTTAGACGTTCTAAAGAAGATCCATGTGAACATACCACTCATTGATGCTATTAAGCAAGTACCAAAGTATGCAAAGGTGTTGAAGGACTTGTGTACCAACAAACAAAGGCTCAAAGGTAATGAAGTGCTTAGTGTGGGGGAGAATGCTTCGGCAATCTTACAACACAAACTCCCACTTAAGTGCAAGGATCCCGGTAGTTTTGACATTCCCGTCACAATTGGTAACACAACATTTAACAAAGCTATGTTGGATTTAGGTGCATCCGTTAATGTTATGCCTGCGTCAATGTATAATTCACTTGATCTTGGTCCTCTTAAAAAGGCTGAAATTGTATTACAATTAGCCGATCACTCTAATGTCTACCCAATGGGTATTGTTGAGGATGTTCTTGTGCATGTTAATCAACTTGTATTTCCAGCTGACTTTTGCGTGTTAGAGATGGATAAAGGTTCACCGGACTCGTCTCTTCCATTGCTACTTGGGCGTCCCTTCATGAAAACGGCGAAAACCATAATTGATGTGTATAAGGGAACGTTGACTATGGAGTTTGATGGAGAAACAATACGTTTCAACATTTTCGAGACGATGAGATATCCTAGTGATGTCCACTCTTGTTTCTCCATTGATGTTATGGATACATTGGCACAACAAATGTTTGAATTAAACGGTGATGATGCTTTGGAAACCGTGTTAACTACATCCATGGATAATGGTGTAGAGTGTGGTAATGAAGTCAAAGAAGCCCTTGGTGATATTAATTCACTACAAGGATGCCCGGAAACTCATAATATCTCTTTTATTTCTTTACCACGCAGTGATGAAAAGCTTGTACCTTCAATTGTTAAATCTCCAAAGTTAGAATTGAAACCTCTTCCCGACCACCTAAAGTACTTGTACTTGGGTGATAATGAAGAGTTACCTGTGATTGTTTCTAATGAGCTTAATGATTTACAGGAGCAAAAACTTCTAAGGGTGCTAAGGAAGTACAAGACGGCCATAGGATGGACAATTGCCGATATCAAGGGTATAAGCCCTGCCGTTTGTATGCACAAAATTCGTTTGGAGGATGATGCAAAGCCTACAAGGGAAGCACAACGTCGTTTGAATCCTCCCATGATGAAAGTTGTGAAAAAAGAGATACTCAAGCTTTTGCAGGTGGGTGTTATCTACCCCATATCCGATAGCAAGTGGGTAAGCCCGTACAAGTAGTACCAAAGAAATCGGGTGTGACAGTGGTGGAGAATGATAAGAATGAACTTGTCCCAACTCGTGTGCAAACCGGTTGGAGGGTTTGTATTGATTACAGGAAATTGAATGCCACTACTAGAAAAGATCACTTTCCTTTACCTTTTATTGATCAAATGCTTGAACGTTTAGCTGGACACTCTTATTATTGCTTTCTTGATGGCTATTCAGGTTATAATCAGATTGTGATAGCTCTGGAGGACCAAGAGAAAACCACTTTCACTTGTCCTTTCGGTACTTTTGCTTATAGAAGGATGCCTTTTGTCTTATGCAATGCTCCAGCTACTTTTCAAAGGTGTATGGTAAGTATCTTTTCGGAATATGTTGAAAACATAATCGAAGTGTTCATGGATGACTTTAGTGTCTTTGGTGATTCATTTGACCTTTGCTTGAACAATTTGTCTCTAATCCTTGAACGATGTGTTGAAACAAATCTTGTGTTGAATTGGGAGAAGTGCCATTTCATGGTAACTCATGGCATAGTTTTAGGCCATATAATATCTTCTAAAGGCTTGGAAGTTGATAAATCTAAGATAGACCTTATTCGTGCTCTAACCCCTCCCACTACGGTGAGGGAGATACGCTCTTTTCTTGGTCATGCGGGGTTTCTATCGTAGATTCATCAAGGACTTTTCCAAGATAGCATCACCACTTTGTAACTTATTGCAAAAAGATGTGGTTTTTAACTTTGATGAAAAATGTATGGTGGCATTCAATCGTTTGAAAGAACTTATGATTTCAGCCCCTATCATTAAACCACCAGATTGGAGCAAGCCTTTTGAGCTCATGTGTGATGCTAGTGATTATGCGGTTGGTGCGGTGCTTGGGCAACGTGTGTGGAAGCTTCCTCATGCTATTTATTATGCTTCTAGAACGTTAAATGAGGCCCAACAAAACTACACAACCACTGAAAAAGAGTTATTAGCCATTGTTTTTGCTTTAGAAAAGTTTCACTCTTATCTAATTGGTACAAAAGTTGTTGTCTTTTCTGATCATGCAGCGCTTAAGTACTTGCTTACAAAGAAAGAGGCGAAACCGAGGCTCATACGGTGGATTTTACTCTTGCAAGAGTTTGATATTGAAATCAAAGACAAGAAAGGGATTGAGAACACCGTTGCGGATCACTTGAGCCGACTTGCTTTGTGGACAAGGAGACTATCCCGTTGCGTGAAAGTTTCCGGATGAGCAACTTTTCTCAATTGCCTTTGGAGAACCATGGTATGCCGATATTGTCAATTACTTAGTTTCTAAACAAATCCCAAAGAACTTGTCTCGTGCTGAGAGGGACAAACTTAAGAAGTTAGGGAACCAATACATATGGGATGATCCATACTTGTGGAAACATGGTAGTGACCAAGTGATAAGAAGGTGTGTTCCCGAATCTGAATTTAATTCTATCTTGTCTTTTTGTCACTCTTATGCTTGCGGAGGACATTTTGGGAGTAAGAGAACCGCTCACAAGGTACTTGAAAGTGGTTTTTATTGGCCAACTTTGTTTAAGGATGCACATATATTTTGTACAACTTGTGATAGGTGCCAAAGAACCGGCAATCTAGGTGCCCGAAATCAAATGCCACAAACTTTTATTCAATTTATTGAAGTTTTTGATGTATGGGGTATTGATTTTATGGGGCCTTTTGTCAACTCCCATGGGAATTTTTATATCTTACTTGTGGTTGATTATGTCTCAAAATGGGTGGAAGCTAAAGCCACCCCAACTAATGATTCTAAAGTGGTTTCAGATTTTGTGCAAGCTAATATTTTTGCAAGGTTTGGAATTCCAAGAGCCATAATTAGCGATGGGGGTTCTCACTTCAAAAACAGGATTTTGCAAAGCTTGTTGACGAAGTACAATGTGTCGCACAAGATTCCAACACCTTATCATCCCCAAACAAATGGACAAGCCGAGGTGTCTAATCGGGAGGTGAAATCCATTCTAGAAAAGACGGTGAACCCAACAAGGAAAGATTGGAGCATGCGACTTAATGATGCTTTGTGGGCGTATAGAACCGCATATAAAACACCTATTGGGATGTCTCCTTTTAGGCTTGTGTATGGTAAACCTTGTCACTTACCCGTGGAAATTGAGCATAAGGCGTTTTGGGCTATTAAACAATGCAACATGGAGATGGATGGGGCTGGAAAGCAAAGGAAGTTACAACTCCAAGAGCTAGAGGAGCTTCGCAATGATGCATTTGAAAGCTCGCGCATTTATAAGGAAAAGACGAAGGCATTTCATGATAACATGATTTCTAGAAAACAATTTTGCATTGGGCAAAAAGTGCTTTTGTTTAATTCTCGCTTGCATTTATTTCCGGGTAAATTAAGGTCACGATGGATCGGACCTTTTATTGTTACTAATGTGTTTTCTCATGGTGCAGTGGAAATTCGTAGCATAGCTACAGGGAAAGAACTTAAAGTTAATGGGCACCGGTTGAAACCATATTATGAGAATTTCACTTCCGAAGTGGTGGAAGGAGTTAACTTTGTGGATGTACTCCCTCTGGAGGAGTCATAGAAATCAAGGAGATAGTCGGGCTGACGACTTTAAACCAAGCGCTAATTGGGAGGCAACCCAAAGGATGAGTATTTCTTGTCTTGTATTTATTTTTTGTCTTGTTTTTAGTTTTTCTTGTCTTGTTTTTATTTTTTTTCTGATTTCTTGATAGAATTTCCCACCTTGACTTACTTTGGACGATTCAATTACATTGAGGACAATGTAAAGTTTAAGTGTGGGGGAGTGGTTTGCGTTGTAAATTTTTGCAAATTTTTCAACTTTTGTGTAAACTAGTGAATAAGAAAACTCCAACTTATGGTTAGTTTAGAGTCACATAGTATACATGTCGCTAAGATTACATCGAGAATCTCATACTAGTGACTGAACTTAGAGATGACAGAGAACATGATCGGGTTTCTTAATTGTATGAGAGTTAAAGTTGGATTTAACCATGCCATTGGCAAATAAGGTGCAGACTGAATTCGGTATTAGAGTAGTGATCCCCTATAGTGGAGACTACCCAAGTTACATAATGTGAGGCACCAACCTTCAATTCTTTGTACCTGTCTAAATTTGTGCTTTTAGAGTGTGTGTCACCGTACGTAAATTCCGGGCAGAATGGTGAGCTGCCCAACCTCCCACCATAGAAGCACTATTTTGATCTATTGAGTGCTATTTTTATCAACCATGATGGTGACATCGAATTGCTAACTTACATACCACTTGTAATCTTGTTCGCAGTTAGCACCATCCACCTTATCTCTCTCTACACCAACAGGTCCATAGAAACACCATCATCATCAACAAGAGGAGCATCACAAATTTGAAGGAAAGTTGAACACGTTCATGGTTTACAAGCAACGGTACAGAATTGAGCAGATTTTAGATTCAAGTATAGCAACAAAACAAGGAGCAGAATTTTTATAAGTTGAAGACTATTGTACAAGAGTGGAAATTATCAAGGATGGGAGTTCGAGGAGTCTATGATATCAAGACATATAAGTTGTGAAGGATCAAGCGGTAAAGTACTTACACCATGGCCTTTGTACTTACATTTTTATTTTATTTTCTTTGTATTTTATTTTTCTCTTGTCTCAAAAAAAAAAAAAAAAAAAAAAAAAAAACAAGAGAAAAAAAAAAGGTTTGTTAATAGTTTTATTATTTTTTTTTTTTTTATTTTGTATTTGTTTTATTTCTTATTTCTACAAAAAAAAAAGAAAAAAAAAAAAAAATTAAAAAAAAAAAGAAAAAAATAATTATTATATTTTGGGTTTGTATAGTCCGTTTTTAGTTTTGTATTCTTCTAATAAAGCCAATGGAAAGAAGGAATATCTATAATGAAGTTTCAAGCGACAAGAAATTAGAGGAAATAATCATATTGTCAAGATTCTACGAAGTTCAAGAGTTATCATCAAGAGTTGAAGACCGAAGACGAAGATGAAGACACCGATAGAAGACCGAAGACGTTTCTATGGATGCTGTGAGAGTGGTGCTAGCTGCACGCCGAACGGATAACGAGGTAAGTAAGCATATTCCCACCTTCGTTAAGTGGTTGATTTCCTTTCGTAGAGATCGTCAGAAAAATGGGTTTTCAAAATTATAAAAGATGTGGGTTTTCAAAACTTCGGAGGGTTTTTACCTTCCTACCATTCAACGTGTCGCAGGATTCTCTCTTCATTCCTACCTGGACACATGTGTGACCCATAAAAAGTTGTTTATTATTGAGTGCAAATTCATAAAACCCTTTCTTGTGAGGCAGAGTCGAGACTTTCGATCACTCCGAACCCGAATTTCTTTCGAGAAGGGATGGTTATTTCTCTCACAACTTTTAAGGATGAGATTGTGTTCATTTATGTGTCTAACTTCTTATGACTAGTGTGCAGAATTTCTATGTCTTCTTAGCGCGTTGGATACTATCATTTCGGAGAACTAGTAAGTTGGAAAAATAGGTTTTGTGGGTATATCTCTAGTAAACCCTTACGAGACTATAACTCGTCCACTAGGGACACCTAGGGGTTTAAAGGCTTGTTATTTATGCTAAAAGTGACCGTAGCCTCGACGACACGGAGTTGTATGTATTTTTTTTAGAATAAGTTTTGTTTTGTTTGATTTGCTCGAGGACTAGCAAAGTCTAAGTGTGGGGGAATTTGATAGGTGTAGAATACACCGTATTTACTATCTAGAGTTTATGCTTTCTTTGCTATTTTTCATGTGAATTATGTATCGTATGTTTAAGTTTTGAGTTTTGTAGGTATAATGGAGTCATTATGAGCAAAAGAAGAAGAAATTAGCCATTTGGAACGAAAATGAGCACAAAGGCCAGTTCACATTCGAGCTATAATTGGAGCGGGCTAAAGTGCGTGAGAAGGAGGCGAAGAATGAACTGTCGGTTCACTGATAGTTGATCAAGAGATCGAATAGACAAATCGGTTCTACGAAACTGACAGGTCAAATGAGAGTGGCATAGCCCTTATCCAATCGACTGGTGCCGATAGTAATTTTGGTTCCTACATGGCCTCGAATTGAGAATCATCTCTCAATCTTTTCCGTCTGGAATTCAGAGAGAGTAAAGTATCAGAGAGATCGAGAGATACAGGGAGAGATAGCTGCTGTGATGGAAGGACGTTCACTGAATTATGAGGACCGAACAATTCAAGGGTTCTTCTGGCAAATTAGTAGAACTTTCGCTCTAAGTGATTTGTTGGTGACGAAATGGGTTTGGGTATCTGAGTTTGAAGAAATTAGATCGAGAAGAGATTGGATCTCTTTGGTGTTGCTGTTGAGTGCAAGAGGAAGAAATTTGACAGGGGTTTGGTTCAGATCGATGGATGAAGCTGAAGATGGTGGTATGATGTTGTTGCTCAGCTGCTGGGTTTTGAGATGAAGACCTAAGCTTCGATTCGAAACAAGGAGTTTTCACGGAGGGTTAGGACAAGTTCATACAAGGGAAAAGTTTGCAGAGTCTGTGGTCGAAATGTGAGAATTTGGTGGAATTTAATGGGCGTAAATCAGATGAATAAAAGGGGATCTGGAGCTGATTGAGTAATGGGTTATGATGGCTGAATTGGATGAATCAGGAGCTCGAGATGGATAGAAAAGTTAAGCTTCAAACCAGTGAAGAACTGAACTTGAGAATGGAGGGATTGCAGTGGTTCTGAGAGCTCCATTTGAGACCGAGATTTCAAGGGAAAATAAGATGGAGTCATTGATTTTGTATTACTGATGGGATGAGTGATGCCGTGATTTTGTTGTTGTTCTCGGAAGTCAGAGAGGAAATGAAGAGAGGCTAGAATGTGCGGGTAGTATATGGTTCGATTTGGTTTGCACTTGACAAGGTTTTGATCGAGAAATCAACCATGAAGTCAGCCGCTACTTCCATTGAGAAACGATGATGACTAAGTGATGAAGATTATGAATGATTGAGCAATTTACATTGAATGGAGTAATGGGTTTGTTTGAATGTGCAATTGTATGCAGGGAAGGAGGTATAGTGGTGATAGAAATCACCAAAGACTTCATGTCTGTATCAGCAGCAGAAGCGCACATTGAGTGCTTGATTAAAGTTACGAATCAAGCTCAAGTCTTGTAAACAAGTGCAATTCAGTGAGCTGTTGGCATGAAGCTACAGTGATGTTGAAATACTAATGGCAGAGCTTGTGGTGGTTCTGGTTGTTGAGGTGGAAATTGAAGCTCATAAGAGCTGGTATGATGACAAGGACTCAGCTAGATGTATGTTAGGAGCTAATATTGCAGGTTGGTGAAGCTACATGCCATGATGTGCAGCTGCGAAGTTAAATTGCAGAACTATTGATGACAGAGATGGAGGAAAGCTCGAGAAAAGTGAGAAATGGTGGTTGCTGCCAGAGATTGAGCTGGTTGTGTTGGTAGTATTGCCTGCTTCAGGTGCTAGTTTAATGGGTATTTCAGCTGAGCTGACTCTGTTGTTAGTGGATTCATGGTGAGCTACGAGGAATGGAGATGCGCTCTGATACGCAGGGAGCAGTGAAGGAAATGGAGGTTACATTGCAGATTGTGTTGAGTGAGTGTGCAGCTATAAGTGAAATTACAGGCTGCTGGTGGTGGTTGTAGCTATTAAAAAGAAAGATGGGGTTTGAATCTAATCTCAAAATTACAGGGAAAGAACGTGGATCTGGTGGTGCTATTGAGGCACAAACTGAAGAGATTGAAGCTTCAACTGTGCTTAGATGAATGCCTAAGATTTGACAAGTCATGATATGACTGAGTCTGGCAGAGATGGAATTGCATCTGCAATGAAGTGTGTTGCTGCTGTTGTGCTGTGACAGTGAGACATGAGGCAAGGATGGAATGTGAAATTGCAGAGATGGCAATGCTCGGCTGGTGGTGTTAGCTCAAGTGCAGAGAGTGATTTGCAGCTGAAAGGGGTTGAATTGAGAATGTTGCTGAGTCATAATGAAGCAATCTATGATGAACCGAGACGGCAAAGGCTCTGAGAATGGAGCAGGCCATGGTGGTGCGGAGATTGGAACTCAGGGCAGTATGAATTGCAGCAATTGAGCTGAACTGAAGTGGTGGTTTTGAAGTTATTTGAGTGAAGTAAAGAGCCATCTTGGCTGGAGAGCAATGCTACAACACAATGATGGTGCTGCACAAGCTTAGGCTAGTGCAATGGCCTGAGCAAAGACAGATCAACTCACTCGGCCCAGTGATTCTAACTCACTGACTCGGTTGACTTACCGAGTTGAACCGAGTCGACTCACTTGACCGATTTGACCCGTTGACCGGTGACCGGGCGGATTTTGCCTGGTCACCTGAGATGCTTTCCGGCGACTCTTCCGGTCAATTTCCGGCCATAATATCAGATTTCCGGCGACCTCTTTTGGGACATATTTTCACATGGGTTTTTCTCACACATGGGCTTGGTGGACTTCTTTCTTTTGGACCTTTGAAGATTAGACCTAATTTTGGAAACAAGGGAGCTATTTAAAGGAAAGACTTCTACAACTTTGATATTATATATTTTTTTCTTGGAACTTTGGAGAGCCGGTTTTGTTTACGCTTCTAGGGTTTGCTTTTGTTCATCTTCTTCTTTTCAATTAATATTATTATGATGAACTCCATAGCTATGAGTAGCTAAACATATTATTGGTTATGGGATAAAAGTTGATTTCCAACATGTTATTTGATTCAATGAATTAGTTTTGTCTCAATATTTTATTGTTTGTGATTCACAATTAATAGTGTTACATGATTTGATAGTTTGTTTGGTTGAGTCCGGAATCAATCCGATTTACATTCATCTCTAGAGCTATATTAGGGTTTTCGATACGAAAAAGTTGTTTATCCCTGATTCTAAGTAGCATAATTGTGGGTAGTGCTTGTAGTGATATATCCTACTAGTCACAAGTGAATCATAACTTTTGTTAAAACGTTTAGTGCTTTTACACATTCGTTTGCATTGATTAGTCTTATTCCATATAACTTATTGCTTTTAGGGAGTTAAATCTAATTGTGCTTTTACACTTTAGGTTGCTTTCTAGGAAGAATTCACATATGCATCTTTTAATGTGGTTGTGATGAAAACAGGGAATTAGCGGGATATACTTGCGATCAAGGTATCCTAGGACTATTAGTAGATGAGAGATTAAAATACCAATTCTAATCATTGATGAAAATACATGTTTGTGAATGATACTATCCCGTGACCAATATCTTCTCCTTATTGATTATTCCAACTATTTGCTTTGCTCTATTTTATTTTTACTTTAGTATTTCGCTTAAACAACAAACATTCCTCCTTGGTTACCTTAGAAACTGAAAATTGCATAACAACAATTGCCTCTCTGTGGATACGAACTCTTCCTTACCTTGTGCTTCATTTAAATTTAGTGAGTAAGAAAGTGAAATTATTTTTGACGGATTGACAACCGATCACGAAGCCGGTAAAGAGGGTTAAGAAGGATGGAACAAATATTGCACCCAGCGCGAGACACTTTCCCGCTTCTCATTTGATGTTGTCTCCTCTTCGAAGTGGTAAACCTAGAGGATAACCTAGAGATGGCTGCAAAGTTCTATTTGGATATCCTGGATCATGGGCTCATACCATCTATGAGACAATCGTAAGAATCCCAACTTTGCTTGCTATTTGATTAGTTGATGTTAACTTTCTAATTTATTTTTTAATATTTATTTGTTTATGTTTTGTAGGATCATAAGAATGTCACACGTCTTTTCAGGCACCAATCTTCTTACACCAAAACGGAGTTGTGGCCGCTAGAAGGTGAATGTAAAAGAGTTAGAGACTATGTTGAAAACTCTGGTTTGTACAATGCCGTTGTGAACTCTATGATTGCGTATGACAAGGTCGCAGTATCTAGTTTCTGTGAAAGGTATTACGCTGAAGTCGACACATTCCAACTTCCTTTTGGCGAGATGGCATTGACTCCTGATGATGCAAAACAAATATTAGGGCTGCAGGTCGAAGGTAAATCAACCAATGACAAGTTCAAGAGAAGGCCTAGTTGGGATGAAATTTATGCATTGAGCAAGAACTTGTTTGGTTGGGATAAAGAGACGACTGATGGGCTTTTCGTGCCGGGAACTAAGTACGCGAAGAAAGAGTTCAAACTTGTAGAGATTAGGAAGATGTTTTCTGGGACAAAACAGAAGGAAAAAAATAAAGGTCTCTCTGATATGGAATGTCGTTATGCGGCGGCTGCGTATTTGTTGTACGTCCTTGTGTCGGTTGTATTTCCCAATAGCAAAGGTAACAGGGTCAGCGCCAACCTTCTTCAGCTTTTGGATCCCTTGGAAGATGTGAACAAGTACTCCTGGGGGACAGTCATAGTTGCACATTTGAATGGTCAGCTTTCCCAGGCATCTCGCGAACGAACTTCTCAAATTAATGGGAATTTGGCTCTAATCCATGTATTTGGATTGATGAAAGTTGTCTTCTTTTTGTACGTTTTAAAATTTGATCTTTTTATGTTTATTTGATTTTTTTAAAATCATCATTTGGTTGTTATAGGTGTGGAATCATGATCATTTCCCGTCACTGTTCAAAGATAATGAAGACGTGGAACTCAACCCAAAATGGAGCAAAGGTAGTCCAACAGGAACCCGATACTTGTTCACCGGTTCTCAAGATAAGGAACAAACTGATGCGTTGATAGAAATGCGCCAAAAACTTGACAACATCATGGCGAAAGAGGTAATCTTTAATCCGTTCAAGGATGGTAGAGTTGGCGCAATGGAAGATGTCGTGTATTACCATGGCCCTTTGTTTCACCCTAACGGTTTTTCAATGTACAATCCGATGAGAATCATGCGTCAACTTGGGTTTATTCAAGATTCACACGATTACGACTATGTACCTCCATTCAAGCACAAGTTGGACAAATGCGAGGTTGATCAGTCGGACATAAAGGTGGTTTATGAACCTGCAGCTGATATCAAGCATTGGAATGATAGATACTCTAGGCTAGTAGACATCACATATTGGGTGCATGCGGATGAAGGTCACGAGGCAACAATAGATTACTATGCATGGTACGAAGGCTTCTCCCACGGTAGGGTGATACGGATAGATCAGACTACGGGTAGGAGGACCAACAGAGCATCCACCTCTGCTTCTCAAGCTGACACTAGAGATGATACTACCATTCTTAAACTAGTGGTGAGTATTTATTTTTGTAATTGTGCTATTCATCTATATACAAATATAAGTCTGTTAATGTGAATTGGTATTTGAATGCATATAGAGGGAACGAATGAAGCTTTTTGTCAAGGAACTGTGTTGCTCGGCTGACAAAGGGGAAGTGTTTGATCCCGAGAAGCAACGTCGGTACGCTGATTATTGCACGCATATTGAAAATCCCAATGCAAAGAAGATGTTTGCTGAGCTGGCTAAGGAAGGTAAGAGGACCCGGAAAACACGTATCCAGCTAGCACAAGAACATGCTGAACAGAGGAAATGTAGCCAACCTAGAGATGAACAAGGTACTAGAGAAGATGGTGGTTCCCCAGGGGGCAGTGATACTCAGGGTCCTCCTAAGAAAAGCCGGAAAGTTTCCCGGTCAGGGAGGTAAAGAGGAGGTTGAGGTCGAGATGATGGTCTTGAGTGAGGAGATGTTACCGTCGACTTGAACTTATGTTTCATTTTACTTTATAACTTGAACTTATGTGTTTGTTGAAACAAATTATGTGTTTGGTTTGGATGGTTTGTTGAAAATACTTATGTGTTTGGTTTGGATAGTTTGTTGAAACTACTTTGTTTTCATAAGATTTTAGAGGATGTTTACAAGTATTTTTGTTAGAATAATTTAGGAATCTAAGGCAGACAAGATTACACACTGTGACAGAGTAAGGGTCGTCAGCTTTAAATCTAGCAGAATAACGACCCTAAATGTGATAATTGAATTTTCCCATCTCATTCAAAGAGTCGTTAAATGATTGAAATAGCATTCTAACGACCCATCGAGAAATTAATACAGAGAGAACATATTTATTTTGATTGCTAGAGTCGTTATTGGTTATATGGAAACCAATGATGACCCTAGGTTACCAAAATATCCAGGAGATGAACCATAATTTCTATAGTGGAGTCGTTAGGTTAATCATATAGCAGATTAACTGTAGGATCAGAATATCGCAACACCAAGACCCTTGCGAAATCCATAAACGACACATTGCGAAGATATCGTAGATGGGTAATATAAATGACGCAACGGATGACGACAGCATGAACACGAGAAAGATATGAAGACCTAGCGAGATTTAGGAGTGTTGCGAGATTTAACATTTGAATACGTGCGAGCGTGTCGCAAGTCAGATCCGAAAATAAAGGACAGCTTAGCTGTCATCCACTATGTAATGTCCTATATAAAGAGCTGAACAGGCTTAAGAGAGGGGAGATCTTTTTCGAGTGTTGGGCAAGTCATTAAGAGAGAGCAAGTTTAGAGCGGTTGTTAATTCTTTAGATTATTTCCTTTTCATCTTGTAACATTTATGAGTTTAATCAATAAAGACTATAATTGTTCATCTTAAAATGATTTGATTGTGTGAATTCTTGTGAGGGGTGCAGTGTGGGATTTCCTGCTACTACATATGGAGCTAGAAACAAGGACGGATTGAAGATTGATATTGTGATTTGAAAGAATTTGGAGTAATAGGGAAGGAATTTCATATAATTTTCAACAATTCACTAAGATTGAAAAATGGCTAGAAGAAGACATGCATCAAAACAACCAACAACTGTTAGAAGGAGTAGGAGACTTGCTGGAGAAGGGAGAGACGAGATGGGGGAATCTTCAAGAATGAATACAAGGAACAATGGAGAAAATCGAGTTCAGCCGCCAATTCAACGTACACCAATACAAAATAGAAATGTGGATTATGACAGAGTGAGTGTACATACTTGGCGATCAGATTCTGTAGATGAAATGGGAAAAGAGAAGCAATTAGGAGGAAATGGACAAGAGGAGAGAGACCAAGAAGTAATTGGAGGAATAATTCATGGAAATGAAGAGATTGCAGCATTAGAGGCATTGAGGCAAACAATACATGAATAAAGGCGGTTAGAAGCAGAAGAACGTGCAAATTTGACAAGGCAAAATCATGAATTAAGGATGGAAAACATGATATTACAAAATAGGAGGTCAAGAAGCACTACAAGATCAATTTCAAGATCAGTTAGAGAAGAAATAAGACAAAATTTGCCTATAGAAAATGTTAATGAAGAAACTCGAGAGGGAATACAAAATCCAGGCGAAGAACGTCGCGAAGGAAGAGAAATAATGGAAGATCGTTATATCCAACGTGCTGAAACTATTCAAAACGGGCAAAATGATAGAAATCAGGGAAATAGACACCGTCATGGGCGAAATAATCAAGATGGCGAAGAAAATCAGGAAGAAGGAAGGAGAATATTACATGGGAGAGAAATACAAAGAAATGAACGAGTAATTGAAGATGAAATTGAAAGACATTATACTGAACAAGCACATCTAGCTCGCGAGAGGGAAAGACTAATAGCAGAAGTGGAAGAACAAGAACTACAAGAGGCAATTCTACAGAATAATCACGATAATCGAGAAAGGAGGTGTGAGCGAAATCGCAATAATGTTAATATCAATGAAGAATATGATAGAGTACAAAGGAGAACTGAAAGGCAGCAAAGAGGAGAAAATGAGAGATATAACGGTGTGCGAATTCATGAAAGAAGTGAAAGAAAAGATCGCAGAGAAAGACGAGAAAAAAATGATGAACAAGAAAGTCAAAACAGAGATGAACGCAGAAGAAGAGAGACGGAGTTAAAAAGACCAATGGATCCAAATTCTGGTATAAATGAACAAATTTTGAGAGAGTTAGCGGAAATGAGAGGAATGATAAATAATAAAAGAGAATGAGGTAAAAGACAACTGGATGAAGCCATATAGGAAGCTGCGAAAACTCCATTCACACAAGAAGTACAATTAGGAGGAATACCCCCAAAGTGCAATTTACTGCGTTAACCAAAGATTTTCGATGGAACAACTTGTGCAAGACAAACACATCAAAGCTTATGTGAGATGTATGTTACAATGGGAGAATCATGATGCAATATTGTGCAAATATTTTGCATCAAGTTTAACAGGTGAGGCCTTAAAATGGTTTGAAGGTTTGCCAAAGAATACTATAACATCTTTCAACCATTTACAAGCTATATTTTTAGGGGCGTATATAAGTAACAATTCCTCGCGACCTGGCATTGAAGATGTATTTGGGTTGAAACAAAGGGTTGGCGAAAGCTTGAAGCATCTAACTTTGAGGTGGAAGACAATGTGTAGTGATATGGCTGGTCGTGTGGACGAAAGATATCTCATTATGTCATTCATCAACGCTATGTTCGCAACCAATCTTTTATACATTCAAATTTTCAGAATCAAGAATACGATCACAATGACTGAGTTGCGAGAACTTCAAGAGGAGTATATTGCTCTTGAGGAAAAGCAAAATGAGATGGAATTATACCCCATTGCAAACACAAGTTCAAGAGCAGCGAACGCAATCTTGTTACCCAAGTTAATAAATACAGTGGCGAGCACCTCGCAAGGGCAACAAGAGAGGATAATGGATGATAATCAGCAAAATCTAGTAGCTATGGGGAGTTGTGATCAAGAAGAATTCGAGAGAGAGAGAAACTTCTATAGCCGTGGTGGAAATAACAAAATCCAAAGACTTGATCAGCCGCAAGAAACTTATGGAGGTCAGAGACAAAACTATCACAGAGGACAGCGAAGTCACAAGATAATATGGGAAGAAATCAAAATGCCACCTTTGAATGCTAGTGTGGAGAAGATATGAGAAGCTATAATCCTAATGGAAAACATACCCGCACCATGGAACATGGGGAGTGAACCACCTCCAAGCTACAGAAGTAATGAATTTTGCTCTTATCATCATTTCCATGGACATACAACAAATGACTGCAGAAATATATAGAGAATCATTCTCAGGATGATAGATCAGGGAAAATGAAATCACTTTCTAGTAGGACAAACACAAACTCAAGCATTACCACCTCCTCCAGATATTCGCAAAGAAAACATAGCAAAAGAAAGAGAAACATTTGTGATTGAAATTGGTGCAAAGGCAAATAATCTGTTTTGTAACTCTATCGTACACTCATACAAGACGATTGAAGATTTTCACGATAACACTCTCAGCAGGGTTTTCGCAAGAGATGCCGATGATAGAGAAATAATGAACATTGCGAAGACATCGCCACTGGAAGAATGGCAAAAGCAGACTATCTCTTTTACCGTAGAAGAAGTACCTGAGGGTGGAGAAATGCACGACAGCCCATTAGTGGTAAGATTGGAGATTAACCCAAAACCTAGCGAGGATGAAGATGATGAAGCCGAGAATTCATGGGCAATCAACATAATTTTGATCGATACTGGAAGTTCCGTGAATATTCTTTTTTATCATACTTATAAAACTATGGGAGGGAAAGATGAAGATCTAATACCTTCAACCTACAAAATCTATGGTTTTAACGGTACTGCAAATAAGCCTAAAGGAGAAGGTCATATGTGAATTCCACTGAAAGGATTATCCTCTAAAATTTTATTCTTTGTAGTTGATGTGGAATCACCATACAACGCACTGATTGGACGACCTTGGTTACATGAGATTTTAGGTGTGGCATCGACTTTCCATCAATGTATCAAGTTCCCTCATCCCACTGGTGTTGGCATCATAAAAGGAGATTGGGTTGAAGGAAAGAAGTGTTATGAAATTGATATAGAATCTTGCAAAGAAAGAGCTGCGAAGAAGAAGAATTGGAAACACAACATCAAAGAAAACAAAAAGGTGAAAGATTGATGGTAGATGTAATAGAACAGAGAGAAGAAGAAATGCTGCAAAACCAATATATGATGAAGATAAGAAGTGGCGAAGGCTTCGTAACAGACAAGAAAATGACAGAAAAATTCAAAAATGCAGAGGCATAAAGTAGCCGAAAAGGACTTAAAGAATGAATGTACTTGTTGACTGCCGAAGTAGAAATTGGGAGGTGAAAGAAAAATGTATGATTGGGTTGATCGTAAAAAATTAAAAAAAAAAAATTGATTATGAAATTTTTTCTTATGAATAACAGAGATGAGATTGCGAAAGAGAGTTGATATGCAGAAGAAGAAAATATATTTTATGAATGATGAAGATGAGATTGCGAAATTACAAAAGAACTTATATGCATAAGAATCAACAAATTAATCAGACAGAGGCGAACCAACTATGGCGTACACCCTAGTTCGCGAAATCAAAATTTCGAAAGAGGCAACTGTAAGACCTAAAGTACGTCATAGAAGGGGGTACCTATTGCATGGCTCAGGGAAAAGGTTACACCGCCCCTGGAACCTGAGTCATGGAGAATTGGGGTCAATAAAGCCCATCCAGGGGAGGTACCTTGGATTTTCAATCTAAGCTTATGACTTAGATTGGACGACCGAGGGTCTCTTTTAAGGAGTCAGCATTTGACCAAGGCGCCGAGGTACGGTTGAGCCAAGAGTGCCTGGGGCATTTGAAGTGTCTCGGCCATTCTTGGCAAGTCTTGGCTTATGCTTTTCGGGCCCGAAGAAAACTCCACTTAGGGTGCAGTCTCGTAACCATAATCCCTATAGGCAAAAGGGATAAGAGGCTGTGAAAATAACTGGTTGTTGTTAAGACCGGATGGGAGGAGCTAGCCTTGTATGGTAGAAGTACGTCTCCTTGAAGGGGCAACCAGGGGGAAGATAAGGGCGGCACCCTCCATTAGGGAGCTGATAAGTGTCTTAAGACGCAAATGTCATGAGGCTTTATTTTTGCAAGAAAATTTAGGCTTGTCATATTTGTGCGACAATCCTGAAGAGACAATAATACAAAAGACAAAGATAAGACGAGATCAATGGGTCAGTACATGAAAGTGTAAGGACGTCCTGCGATTTCGTTTCAAGACGACAATGTCATGGGGCTTTATTTTTGCAAGAATTTCTAGGCCTGTCATATTGTCGCAACAAAAATTTCAAAGAAAAAGTTAAGGCAAGATCAATGGGTTTTTGCATGCAAATGCAAAGACGTCCTGCA
Organism: Papaver armeniacum; assembly: GCA_023531295.1. NCBI lineage: Eukaryota > Viridiplantae > Streptophyta > Magnoliopsida > Ranunculales > Papaveraceae > Papaver > Papaver armeniacum. The sequence goes on along the minus strand of JAJJWW010006086.1, from coordinate 102,256 downwards.
ATTTTGTCGCAATGACAAGAGGTGGCGCAATAAGACCTTTAACTAGGAAGGAAAAATAAGACCACATAAGAGAAAAAGAAAAAAGGAAATCTTGGAAGAAACCAAGATTTCCTTACTTAAAATTCAGCAGCAAGAACAAACGAGATTGAGGCATGAATACATATCACTATTCGAAAGTAACTTGCTTAATCTCTCATTTGAATGCAAATAACAGAGGCTAAGATACTTGGGATTGAGCTACCCCGGGATTAGGGAATAGACGCTTGCAAAGAGTCGGATGAAGTAAGAAATAGGGCCTCCCCCACCAATATGATTGGACTCGATCTAGAATAAAAACATGTTATTTGTCTTCATATGATAGATTTACGCGCTCATAAAATTAAAAGTTGATAATATATTGATTAATTATATTGCAAAAAAGAATTGCTCTTTTAACATGTGCAGAAAGGAATAACAAAGTTAGAACTTGTATTTGAGGATCCAAGAAATTCGCAGCAAAAGATTACAAAAGTAGAAGATTAAAAGAATGAATGTACAAATATTACAAAAATAGAAGGAAGAAAATAGAACTATTTCTCATTTGATTCCTCTTCTTCATCATCATTATTAGATCCTTCTACTTCTTCATCTCCATCAGATTCCTCTAATTCACTAGCATCGCTGTCAGAGATATCCAGAGAAGGCACATTCTTGGGGATTTCTTCAAGAAGGCAAGGATATGCAGAATGAGGGATACTATTGTCATCGCAGACCATTTTAATAGTCTGATTGCGAAAAAACAGTAGCATCATTCTTAAAATTCGCAACAGTAATCTTTAGTTGCTTCTTCAACCTAGAATATTTATCATCTCGGGAAGAAAGGTTCTTTGCGAGTTGCTCCTTCTCAGACTCAAGTTCTTCAATTCTTTTACGAAATCTCTCCTCAGCTCCTGCGAATATGTGACAATGAATCAGCAATTTAACAACAATTTCATGAAAGACAAACAGTTAAATAGAGAAGAACAATTAACAACCTTCTCTGTCAGAAATCATCTCCCTAACCAAAGTCGTATGCTCAGCTTGAAGACTAACGTTAACACCTAAATTATTTCTGGCATCATCTAGAACTTTCGCAGCCCAAGCGAATTCATCGTCATTATTTATGAGAAGAAGGGAGCGAATTTGGTTCTCTCTTTTGCTAAGTATAGCATTTTTGCGGGTAGATTCATCTCGTTCAATTTGAACCTCAAGAAGATTCTTTTGGAATTTCGCTAATGCTTGAGCACCTTGACTAGCGATGCGATCTTTATCATCTATGAGATCACTGATTTTGGTTCTTAAAGTATTAATTTTCTCTTTAGAATTAAGATAGAGATGCTTAAATTGGTTGGCTAAGCCTAAGCTAGATCTATGATCAATTTCTAAGAGGCGAAATTTGGATTGAAGTTCATTTAGAGGAAGAGATTTAATATTGTCATTTGAGAAACTATTCAAAGAATTGTTGAGGTGATCAAGAAGGGCCTTGTTATCCATAGGGTCAGGGAACGAGTGAAGAAGAATGGCTTCATCAGAAAGATTATAAACGTCTGCGAAAATGGTAAATCAGATGAGGGAAGATAACGAGAGAATAAACCAAAGGAAAAAAGAAAAATCTCATACCATAAAGTTGTTGGTTGGCACTTTGAAGACTAGAAATCTTATTCTTCTGAGTGGAAGAATCAGCTTCTAATTGCTTAGCTTTCTCGCGAAGAGTAGCAGCTTCAGTTTCAAATTCTAAATTTCTCTTGCGAAGAGCAACAACTTCTGTTTCCAATTCTTCATTTTTCTGGCGAAGTTGAAGATTCTTCGTTTTGAAGATACTGCGCCTTTTCTCAAGATCTGAGGCAACAACGAAGGAAGCTCTCCCAGACTATAAAGGAAAGTTAAGAAATTATCAGGATATAACTTAAAATCAAAATTATGAAGAAATAAGGGAACAAAGACATACCAAGACACCAAGCGAATTTAGAAAGCTAGGAGTCACTGATCTGGAAACCCCATGAAGAGAATCATCATCCTCTAGTAAAGGAGCATCGCAGATACTCGCGAGTGCTTTGCACGTACTAGAGAGACGATCATCTCCAATCCCTTGCATGGAGTCAGAGAAGATGCTGGACAGTTGTGCCATAGAAGATTCAGTTGGAAAATCCTCCTTTGCGAGAGAAGTATCAACATCATCATTATCTTCATCATCGAGCTTTCGTTGACCGAATCTTTCGTTTCTTTGAAGGTGGGGCAGTAGACTTCTCCCTGCGAAGAGAACCTTTACCCTTGCCTTTGGTCTTCGCAACCTTAGAACTTTCTTTTTCTTCAGCAACTTCAGCACCAACCTTCGCACACGAATGAAGATAAGAAATAGAGGCAACAATATTGTTAAAAATAATAAAGAAAAGTTTTCTTACTTCATTCGTGATCGAACGGAGTGCTGCTAGGGTACTTGCCTTATCATTTCTTTTGTATCTCTTTCTCAACTTGATAATCTGAAAATTTCGCAAGATTAATAGGTATAAAAAGGAGTGAAGATTATAAACTGAGCGAAATTTAGGAAGCATACCTCTTTTGATTTCTCAGGCCATTTAAAAACCCAAGGCTGATAATTGGCGAGATTCGCAAGGAGCACATTTGAACCTGAAATATAAGGTCCTTTCAAAACTAGCGGAAAGACGCACCATCTGTCGTCTTTGGAATGACGAGGAACATTGTTCTTGCCAGAATGCCAGTCGATATCCTGCATAAGTATTTTATCGCTGCAACATTTTCTCTTCTCTTCAAGCGAGCACCCCAAATGAGTTCTATCGTTCTTCATGTTTATTATTTCATAGTTTTCGAAGAAGCTCTCTAGTATATACTTTTCAGCGAATATCTCTAAGTCCTCAAATTTAGGATTCCTGACTTCTTTGGGATAAAGAGATCCCTTACCAGCACCACGGTTGGCGAACTCAAGCATTAAGCGGATACAATCCCCGCTCAATTGGTAGATGGCTCGCGAGAATTTCGCATGAGCAAGAATTTCATAAAATAAGGGAAGATCAGGGTCATAGAGAGGAATGGGAAGACCAGCGAGAATCTGACCTAGCGAAATTATGATTTCCTGATCATCACAACGATGATCAGAAAACAGTTTGGCAGAAAGAATTGATTTAGATCCTTGATTGGGAATGGTGGTTAACGTGAAACCTTTATCTTCGAAATCTTTTTGCACTTTGTCCAGAGAAATTTCATATTTACGACCAACTGGAGGCATTTTCAGAGTATGGGAATGAAGATAAAATCGAAGATCAAAAGAAGTGAAAAGAAGAAGATTTACAGCAGCAGAAGCGGAAGTTACGGAGAGAGATTAAAGAAAAGTTGCAGAGAAAATAAGATAGAAAGTAAAAAACAAGAAGAAAAGAATAAGAAAAGTATATATAGAGAAGGATTCTCGAAAAGATAAACACATTTAATGCGAAGAGTAGACGTGAACGGTTGAGAAATAACAATTGAAAAAGACATGTCAAGAAATGGATGGAGGAAGAGATACATGTAATAAATTATGCGTAAAAGTACATAGTCATGTCAATACAGAAAAATATGAAAAAATGAACAGTTGTGGCATTTTGAAAGTACTAATTCTCATGACATTCTCTCCTTCGCAGAGAAGACATGAGAAGAGGCAAGATGTAGGATCAGAATATCGCAACACCAAGACCCTTGCGAAATCCATAAACGACACATTGCGAAGATATCGCATATGGGTAATATAAATGACGCAACGGATGACGACAGCATGAACACGAGAAAGATATGAAGACCTAGAGAGATTTAGGAGTGTTGCGAGATTTAACATTTGAATACGTGCGAGCGTGTCGCAAGTCAGATCCGAAAATAAAGGACAGGACAGCTTAGCTTTCATCCACTATGTAATGTCCTATATAAAGAGCCGAACAGGCTTAAGAGAGGGGAGATCTTTTTCGAGTGTTGGGAAAGTCATTAAGAGAGAAAAATTTTAGAGCGGTTGTTAATTCTTTAGCTTATTTCCTTTTCATCTTGTAACATTTGTGAGTTTAATCAATAAAGACTATAATTGTTCATCTTAAAATGATTTGATTGTGTGAATTCTTGTGAGGGTTGTAGTGTGGGATTTCCTTCTACTAAATTAACGACTGTAGATGTGTATTAAATCCAGAGAATACCACTTTTAGGTATATAGAGTCGTTATGTTCATCATATAGCGGAGTAACGACTCTGTTAATCTAGTGGATAGAGTTGTTATTTGGTATATTATATAGGTGGAGACCCAGTTTTGAAACTTTAAATTGGAACGAGAATGGACTTTGATTTCATTAGGAAAATAACATTACATCAATCTCGTATTACACAAGAGTTAATATGGGTATTCTGGAATTTGACACATCAAATGCTCGTCAATGAACCTTCTCGCTCGACGATACAACGTTGTATATTCTTTGTGGTGAACGAACTTAGTTTCCCCATTACGTATTGTCCATAACCCATTGAAACGTTCCAGCTGAAATTAAATGAGGAATGTTATACGTTAGTAACTTTGAACCATGAAAAAAGTATAAATATTATCGGATTACTCACTTTTTCCTTAAGAGGAGCTCGTGGATGATGGTCGTACACCATATTTCTAACTTTTACGTACTCTCTCATTGCACTTTTAATGTAGTTGAATCAAAATGCCAAGTCCCTCCATTTGTGGTTATTAGGATTCGCGGTACGCCCGTAGAAGAACTCCTTAACTCTCTTCCAAAATATTGAATAGATTTCATTTCGACGTTCATGAAACGTATTAGAAAACGATTTAACGATACACAAATCTTCATACGGTTCCCATTCCGCCATTGCAATTGAAAGATTACGTAGTTTGGTAGAAAAAGAATGGTTGTGGGCTATTTTCTCAAGAGGAGGGGTGGTATTATATAGAAGAAAATCCCAATGGTCATTTTTTTTGAAATTCACAATATGGGTTGTTAGGGATGTAAATAAACAATATGACGACTCAAGAGAAGGTTGTTGCAAACTTAATTATATGACGACTTAAGGTAGGGTCGTCAATTAACTATCTATATAGAGATAACGACTGTTATTGAAAGTAAATTGAAACTCCGTTGAATTGAAACTTGGAAATAGTAGCATAGTAATTAGAAGGTGGAAATAACATGAGTAGTCCTATCACAGTTGATCTAACTAAATTCGTTTGAAAACATTACATGTTATTCCTGATTCTGGTGCGAGATTCAACTAGCATTGCGGCTTAGATGTGATAAAACGGCTCTCCTCTCCATTTGGTATATGCATCTTGGGTCGCACTCCTATCCCATTTGTGCCTATTGAGAAACTCGTTGTACTTGGTGCACAATCTCATAACGTGAATCGTCCTATCACGAATGTGGAACGGTAAATAATCATAACGTAGTTTCTTGTTGTAATTAACGAAAGGACTCCAACCAACTTGAGTCCAAAATATACTTGGATGTTGATGTTCTTCGAGAAGATCTTTGACGATGTAATAATTTTTAACCCATTCGGTTTCTTCCTCGACTTGCTTGAATACTTCCCGGAGATGGGATTGTTTGTTGGCTTGTTTTTTCGCCTCGCGCATCTCTTCTTCTTCCTTCGTAGGATATAGCGTGTAAGTGTATGGTTTTTTAGTAGGTCGCATGCTTCTTTTGTGTATCTCTTCTTTCATTGCCAATATTGATTTGGTTGGTCGCTTGCATCTTCTAAGTATGTTTTCAATTGAATTGGTAGTTGATGAAGGAGTTGCCATTCAAAAAAATATTTCGTGAGGTTGTTTTCAATTGAATTTGCTCCTGGATGTGTTCCTTTATATATATATAATAAATACCAACGACTATTTTTTTGGGAAAAAGTGTACACAAAAAGAGTCGTTGGGGGTATTTTCAAGAGAGTCGTCCATGTATACACTCTCATGATGACGACTCCTAGTTTCAAAAACATACAGGAGAGCAACACATTTGTACCACCAGAGTCGTTAAGGTTTATGCAAATATGGATGACGACTCTTAGGTAGAAAAACATCCAGGAGAACACCTAAATTTGGACCATAAGAGTCGTTATGGTGTATTTTATATCGAAGACGACTCCTAGTTTCAAAAACATCCAGGAGAGCAACACATTTGTACCACCAGAGTCGTTAATGTTTATGTAAATACGGATGACGACTCTTAGGTGCAAAAACATCCAGGAGAACACCTAAATTTGGACCATAAGAGTCGTTACGGTGTATGTTAATACCGAAGATGACTCTTAGTTGCAAAAACATCCAGGAGAGCATCAAATTTGTACCACTAGAGTCGTTAAGGTGTATGTATATATGGATGACGACTCGTAGTTGGAAAAACATCCAGGAGAACATCAAAATTGTGACCAAGAGAGTCGTTATGGTATATGGTTATCTCAGATGACGACTCTATATGATAAATCAAATCGATCCTGAAGGTCGTTGGTGTTTCAATCCAACGAGGATAACGATTCTAACTTTAAAAAAACGATAGAAAGAAATAAGAGTGAAAAAATTTTATGCCGCAAGATAAAACGCATTGTATTCATTAAGCATTCTTCAAAATACAAATATCTGGGTTCAAGATACAACCATTCTCAAAAAGTATGCTTCAAAATGCAATGCAAAGTTGAGAATAAACATCTTGTCTCACGATTCATCGCCCAAGTATAAGTAAACCGGGGTTGGGTCCATAGCATTCCAAATGTTCATTCCATACTCATACTGGTTTGTACACTCCTTGGTGTTCTCTCCCCAATCACCATAGACCCGTGGTAGAGGACATTCTTCGGATATCTTCAAGCCTATGTAATGGTTATGGTTCACATGTGCCATTACAATTCTTCTTTTCTTTATCGCCGCCTCGCACCTAGTTTTTGAGGGTACGTGCATACAAGACCCTCCGGGGAAGCCTTTGCTGAATACAATTACAACACAAGTGAATGTGTCCGCTAAAAGTTGACCACCAAAAGGCATTTGCATCCAAAACTTATAACCGGCCTTCTTCGATCCCTTCCTCCATTTCACGTTTGAAACCAACTCCCTAAACTTCAATTCCCTCTCTTTTGGATCTCCTTCCATGAGCATTGTCATATAGAGTTGCTTGTCCTCAACGAGTTTTTCTGCCATTTTTTTCTTGCATATTCGATTTGGGTGAGCTTAAGTTCGTCGGCCTCGTTGAAATGCCCTAATTGTTCCGTTGCAACATGGTAACCATAATTTCCATCGCCTTCAACGTCGTCGGTGGATATAAGGTGATCCAAGATGACGTGAGTAAGTTGATCAGTGTACTCTTTATACAAAGTGTAAACAACACGATGTGGTCTTCCTTGGGAATCTCTAGGGGTGCGATGATTACCCTTTATTCCTCTTATTGTCACCATTCTGCTCGTTTGGCTTTGCTTGCTCTATATCCATGTCTGCCTTTTGTTTCACTTATATTTCACTTTGGGTCAAATCTTGCTTTTTTGGCCGACCCCTTGCCTTGGGGAGGAAAGAGTTCTCATACTCCGTATATTCCGCCTGGACATACTCATGACGTGATGGGTCACTTGTGCAGCTCTTGTCCGCATTCACGGTTTCTCTAAACGACTTCTTAGTTGTTGGTCTACCCTGTGGTTTTTGTTTGATTGGCTCTTCTTCTACTCCCAAGCTCTTACAGGCAGCCGGCCACAAATTAGAAACCAATATTTGTCTTCCTGCATAATTCATTTTTCGATATTTCTCATTGATGTACTTGGCGATCTCCAAGTTTCCAAATTGTTCATCAGCGGCTCATGTGGGATTTGGGCTCAATGAAGGTTGCTTCCAAAATAGATCGATGTCTTCAAGAGGAATGATCACCTTGTACCCACCAAGCTTATGTTTACACGGGAGGCCAAGCCACGTCTCGGTTGTACAATTACATTTAATCACTTTTCCGTTGGAAGCTTTCGCTTGAAATTTGTTAAGTTCAGTCATCATATGCTTTATTTCCCACCATGATACTTGGTGTGCAACCCCCCGTAACAGTTCTTTGTCTTCTATGTATTGCATCATAAAATGGTCTTTACTATACTCCATCTGAGTCACTATCTTGCTAAGATCATTTTCGGCGTGCTCGTGAATAGCTTCCTATACCGTAACTACCCCACTAGTGTTCTCTTCAAGAATTTTTTTTCAAATGTCTGTGGGACTGCTCTGCAATACTCGTGGACTCATTTTGGAAGTGCTTGTACTTATTGGTCCATGCATAAACAAACTTCTCTTTCCAAGGATTCAACCATGTATCTAGGCAATAGTCGACCACCTTTTTATGATTCGTACTCCAATCATCAATAAACTTCTGCAAGTTAGCATAGTACTTTACTTCGGTCTTCAAATGAGCCTAATGGTCCCAATCTTTGCAAGAATCCTTCCATAGATCCTCCTTTTCTCTTCCATTTTTTGTTTTTTGAAAGTTTACTTAGACGCTCGTCTTCCTCCTTGGAACGTTGATTACCCTTCGCAGGTTTGATCTTTTGGATATGATTCTTGCAATTAGAAAAAGATTCATTTGGATGTGCCACGTACAAAGGAAATGTTGAGCAAGTGGAAAAACTTGACGTACGACACTCATAACTGCAAAATCCCTATCAGTGAATATAACCTGCGGTGTCTCTTCGCCGCGGTAAATCAACCTCACTTGTTCCAACGCCCAAAAATAGTCCTCTATTTCTTCTTTTTCCATAAAGCACCATGCAACGGTGAATGATTGTTTATCCGAAGTGTGACTAACCACGTTCAACATAGGCCTGTTATACTGTTAATCTTATAGGTGCAATCTATGAACAAGACTTGATAAAAACACTGAGCCAAATCCACCATCCTAGGATGGGCAAGAAAAATATGAGTCACTTTGTCTCCCGGACCCACCCTTGTTTGCATGGCGTAGTTAAGTTTTTCTGCCAACCACTCTGATTGTTTCATAATTAATCTACCATACCATTCGGTTCTCTTGATCGTTGCTTTGGCAGCGTAGATTGTGGAAATAATAGACAAGTTTGTCTTATCTTCCGCCCTTATTGCATTTAGGATCTTAAGGGACCTACATCCCTTCATCTGCCGGACCTTTTTCATTTGATGTGGTTTCAATCGGGCATATGCTGGGTGTCCTAAAAGAGTTCTAGGTGGAGGATGGTTGTGACAACCATCCGGTATACTATACAAACTCCATAGATGAGTTTCATGATGCCTTTTGAAAACAATCCTGAACGGGCATTGAATCTTCTTCGACGAAGTTTTGTAGACCCTCGTCGTCTTCTTCTCATACTTGTAATTCTTCCCTTTGTGACTTTCTTGTTTATCCCCTGCTCTCTCGCATACCATCTCCATTTGCTTGAAATCGACGTGTTTGCTTTGAACAACTACGCACATCTTCTCTTTTGCCTTGGAAATGATCCATTCCTTTACCTCAGCCTCAGTTTCCCACGTCTACATTGAACAAATAACACGTTCATGAGAACACTAATTCAACAATTTTCAAAACTATATACATCGATTCAAACAATAAAAATGTACCAAATCGGTGATATAGTGTTGGGAGGTATCCGGACCGATAGTGGAGACGGGTTCAGGTTGAGAGCTCATCTGTACAACCAACTACAGAAAAGGAAAAAATTTGTCAATACAGAATCGTCAATTTATAAGATGTTAAATTGACGACTCCTTTTTTTTTTAGTTTCCCATTTAAAGGGTCGTCATCTTTAAATTTGCAGAATGACGAACCTTAAAGTCGTCACCTTGTTGTACAGGTTAACGACTTATTTGCCTGAAACTCTGATCTTGAGTCGTCCGGTTGTGTTTTAGCATAACAATGACCCTTTTTCGAAAACTGACGACTCAACTTAAACGATGACGACTCCACATTGACAAATATAGACCATTCTGTTCGGTTTTCACCTTGAGTCGTTACTGTATATAAATCCAACATGACGACTCTATACGAATTTATTGCAAATTTTGAAAATCAACGACAACTTTGACTAATACGAGCAGTTATTGCAGAGTTGGGAAAAAGGTCACCGTTGGGTGTTTTTTTCCTATAAAAGGAGACCTATCCCTTTCAAAGTTTTTCACCCATCACTTTCAATCTTCCCAAATCAATCACCCATCACTTTTAAACACTAAAAATGGCCCCAACTCCGTTCAATAATCAAGAAGATGTTGATATTGTTAGAGCACACACCACTCTCACGAAGCACTACTTTGAGGAAGCGCAATGGGTGGCCAGTAACCAAGACCCAACCAGAGAGCCGTACCTTAACATGGATCAAAAATCCAATGCTTGGTGGAAACGTGTATTTAAGGTTTTTAAAGCACTAAACGGAAATCGTTATACAATGACGCTCCAGCAGATAAGGGAAAGGTACGATTATTTATACAATGAATGCGTATTGCTGAGAGACGAATTGAGAGCTCGGGTTGATGCTCTTACCAATGAACCTCGAATGGATAGAGTAAGTTTGTGACTCAATAGGCCGTTTATCAAAAATTATTTCTTTGGTTATTTTTATTCAACAATGCTAACTTATAAAAAAAATTGTTTTTCCAGTACTCTTTGGGTCGGAGCCAATACGAATTAAAGTACGACCATGAGTTTTTGCACGAGGACTGCTATACTCTCTTGGAGGAAAGTGAATGGCAATTCGCCGCATATAATTAAACTCTTTAAGGTTTTCAAGTGCAATGTATTGAACTATTTTATGTCTTTTCCTTATATTTTATTTCATAGTACATGTATGTTTTTTTTCGATTCAATAAAATGAGTTCAAATATTGGTTTGCCTTATATTCCCAACAAGGGTCGTCATAGGTTTTAAATATACAAATGACGACTCTAAAGTTTATTTGAAATATTATGTACGAGTCGTCATTTTTGGAGAAACTCATATTAACGACTCTAAAGGTCACTTAACACACAGACTCTTTGATAGAAGAGTCGTCAGCCAATAAACATAACAGAAAGACGACTCTTTTGATCTGAAAGAGTCGTCACTTTGTTAATATATCCTGTAACGACCCATCTAGCAGTTAATGTGAATTTTGAATTCACCAAATATGGTTGAGTCGGGCAACGGTTAAAAATTCAAAAAAGTGATTGTTGGGTCCTTAATCTCTATAAATAGAGACCCATATCTCACCCCTTTTTCACCCAAACCATTATTCTCAACCTTCACATTCATTTTCATTCGCTTATCATCCAAGAGCAAAAAGAAGAGGAAACACCATGACTACTACCTACACTTCGGAAGAGAATTGCGCCATTGTGAGAGCTTGGAAAACAGTCACAAACCACTTTGAAGATCTAGGAAAAGACATTGATCAAACATCGGATTCTTGGTGGAACCGTGTATTCATCGTTTTTGTGGCGTTGGACGGAAATTGTAACTCAAGGTCTTTGAAACTCGTCAAGGACCGGTTCGAGGAGATATTCAACGAATGTCAAGCTTTCAAAAGAGAAATGAAGGCCGTAAGGAAAGCCTTACCCGATATGTTGAGTGCTATAAGAGTAAGTATTTAAACAAGATGTCAAACTTATCGAAAGCTTTCAACAATACTAACTAAGTTTTTGTTTTGCGTTTTCAGTTGGGGAAGGCGTATGCCCGATACGAGGTGCTTCGTGGAAAAAAGTTTGAGTTCGACGATTGCTACTTCATCTTGGAAGGCACTACATTTAACTACAACGTCTATGGTTAAGTGTATAAGTGCACCGTTATTATCTATTGTATTTCATTTCCTTCAATGTATCCCTATGAAAGATGTATGCCTTTTAAGATTCAATGAAATGACTCTATGAAATCAAAAATCTTAAAAATTAACAGTAAGAGTCGTTAAGGTATATAAATATCGAAAATGACGACTATAACAAAAATTATTAATGGTTGGTTAGGGTCGTCATTATATATGAATATCCCTATGACGACTCAAAACCCCTCAAAATTCTGCTTTGTACAGAGAGTTTGGTTTGGAGAGTCGTCCGGGTATTAAAAGAATTGAATAACGACTCTAGGTGAACTACTAAAAGGAGTCATCATTGTTTACACACCACCTTGACGATTTTTCATCACCTGCAAAAGTTGCAGGTTAGAGTCGTCTTGGTGAGTGTCAACAGACTGACGATTCTTTACGGTCGTTAGTCTGTATAACATACGACTATAACGACCCTCTCTCTGAGTAGTTCTATAGTGACCATGAATCGACCACTTGGAGCACCTTTCATACGATTTGAAGAGTATAGGAAGTTTACCTGATTGTTTTGAGCTCAGTGTTCTTCATTTCTAGGATTGGTTCCTTCATTTTGAGCAATAGGTTTTTCATTTCCACCATTATTCATGGCTTCCTCTATAACATAACATAACATCTCTTCATCAAACATCCAACCCATAGGATTATTTGAGACAATCTTACCATCAACACAATCATGGTTGTTATTTGAACCTTCCCCAACCTCATTCCCTCCACTTGAATCACTCATTTCTAAAAACCCTAGTTTTTCCTCTCAAAACTCCTCTTCTTCTTCTCAACACATAGAAACCCAAAAATAAAATTTCCCCAAATTTTTATCCCAAAATCATATTTTAATCTAAACACACTTACCACACTAATCAACTTAATTAATTCTTAATAATAATCACTCAGGGGCATTTTAGCCATTTAGAAAATATTTTTATAAGGGGCGACCCAAATTAGGATTGGGTGACCCTAATTAAAAACCATGGCCCCCAATTAAACTAGGCTTTTTTTCTTTAATGGGAAAGAAGATATATTATATTAATAACTTAAACTAAATTTTACATAAGAGGAGTATTTCATGAGATCTCCAAACTCGTGAGCGGAGACTCGATCCGCTGACCTCTTACTTGGGAGTCAGGCTCCCGACCAACTGGGCTACCCTGATAGCTCAACTCTTCTACTGATAGCTCAACTCCACTATTTCCAATCTATTTGCTAAGACGGTGGATTTCATACAACTCAGTGTGACGTTATTGTATATTGAAAACATTAATCCAGTAAGCAATTAGTATATATAGACATTTTTTCTTAACAATCACCTCGCACAAAGCTATACCGATTTACAAAAACTAATCTAACATAGTTTAGTATTTCCGATCCAACCTCATATGGTTTCAGCCAAGTGAAAACTACAGCCACGCCCATTTTTACAATTTTCGCTACTGTGAAACCCACGTGTGGAAAATATCACACGCGCACCCAAAAACGTTGTGAAAATTATTCCGTCACCCAAAGTTCTCTAAATTAGTTTCTTTTTTGTTTTAATTCCCAGTTTAGCCTCACTTTCAGTTTCAGTTTCGAGAGATTCAGTTTCTGAGAGATTGAGAAGGAGATATAATAGGAGCGAGAGCCGAGAGATTGAATTATCGAGAGCTGAGAAGGAGCTGATTGAGAGATTGAATTTACTCAGCAAAGATAATTCAAGCTTTAGCCTCACTTGTTCTGAGATTCAGTTTTGAGAGATTGATAGCTGAGAGATTGAGAAGAAGGTAGAATGGGAGCGTGAGCTGAGAATGAGCTGATTGAGAGATTGAATTTACTCAGCAAAGATAATCTGAAATTTAAGCTTCAGGTTCGTTCGTTTTCATTCCAATCTTGATTCTGTTTTTTGTTTAGTTTTGATTCGATTCTAGGTTTTAGTTTCTGTAAGATTATGATCTATTATTTTAGGTTTTCGAAGCTTAATTTAGGTTATCGAATCGTTTTTTAGATCTTTTAAGCTTGTGTTTGAATTTATGTTTATTTTCTAGGTTTTGAAATTGTTACGATCAATGTAGATCTTTTCGATTCAATTTTTTGTTTCGATTTCATTTTCGGGATGTTGATATACCAATTTTGTAGGTTTTGCTTTTGTTTTATTCGATTTTTTATTTGATTTGTTTTTCCATTCTTATTTTTGATCTGTTATCTATTACGTTAATGTAGATGTTATTGATTTTGATATCTAGTTGATTTCTGATCTGATTATGGTTAATGTAGATTTGTCTTTGTTGTTGTTGATTTGATCTTTTATTTTTGAGTAAGAATTTTTGTGAAGCAATATGCAGGATAGATATGTTTGATTTTTTCTCTTTGTGTTTTGCAGGGTGAAAATGCCCGTTGCTAGTGCACTAGCTGTTAGCACATCATGTTGATGTCAACACAACTCTGGAGTCTTTGAAGACAGCCGTTTGCCAGAAGTGGACTCGTTTATTACCTCATCATGTCAGATTTTCCTTTAATGATGAAAGCAAGTTTGTGCGAGTTGATTCTAATGTTTTGCTTCAGTGTTTTTTATCTCGTTGCCACTTTAAAGGTCAGAAGAGCTTTGATTTACTTGTCGAAGTTGGCTGCAATTCTTCCAACTGTCGTAGTAGACCTTCAAGTAGTCGTGTAATAGAACCTGAACCCGAAGAAGCTATGGTGAATTTCCTTGAAGATGGTTTTGTGCCTGTTAACAAGGTTCTTGGGATTGAGGGTTGGGATAAATTACTTTGTGAAGTTGGTAAATTTTTTTTTAGAAGTGTAGCAGAGGTATGTATTGCAGTGAAGAAATAGGAAGTAAAGACTGGGTATGTTCTTCTATATACTAAGAATGAACCTAGCATGTTCTATGCAAAATGCTCAAAAGAAAATTGCCCTTGGGAGTATAAGGTTTGTGCTGTTGATGTTGTAAACAAGATGCTTAAGGTTAAGAACTATGCTAGCAGTCATCACTGTGGTGTGGGATGTGAAAGGATTTTCCACAGGCTCAGCAGTAAATTTGTTTCTAGTCTAATCAAGGATGAAATCATAAGTGATCCGAGTTTCAAAGCTTCTGATTTGAAAAAGTTTTTCAAAACTATCTATGGGATCAATGTGAAATACTATCAAGCATACAATGGAAGGGAGAAAGTCTATGAGGATATATTTGGTGAGGATGCTATGTCGTATTCGCATCTGGTATGGTATGTAAATAACATTCGCAGCACAAATCCTGGGAGTTGGATTGATTTTCAAGTTCAAATGGATGAAACTGAATCGAACGAGGACAGTTCAACTGATTTAGAAGTTGAAGCACCTTCAAATAAGTTTGTGCGCCTTTTTATTGATTTTGAGGCATGCATCCATGGTTACTGTTACCTTCGTCCCATGATTTATGTCGATGCTACCTTTCTTACAGGGAGATTTAGAGGATGCCTCATGGCTGCAACCGCTATCAATGCTGAAAATGGTAATTTTTCTGATAATGCATCCTTTTTATATATTGCACTAGGACTTAACCCGTGTCGTAACGGCACGGGCTTGCATTATTGTTGATAGAGTAGAAATCTAGGACATTATTAACCGGTATAATCCACGATGCATGGGACCTTCTCAGATCGAAATGTTCGCTCTATTCCCATGGCCGGGGTTCATGTGTCTTCCCTCATTGTTGCGTCATCTAGTTGTATGCCTGTATTTCTCCACTATCCATCACCAACGTTGTATTGTGAAAATTTTGTCAAGTCTATTTCCCTTTTAATTTTCTGGTTTGTTGCGGGCATTTTTGACTGCACGCTAAAAGTAGCAATGTAACATGGAATGATCATTGTAAAATTATTTGGCCCAAACGCATGTTCCCCATTCGATGCTAGTCTACTTACACTTTAATCTGTTATTCATGTCGTTACTTTGTCAATGCCCAAAATTGGTTCCTTAAATGTAGTGCGTTTTACATTTACCATTTTTGTTTGTCATTTTTTTTTTTCCTTCTGTGATTCCCTCCAGTGTTTGCTGCCATTTACCGAAGGACTTTCTTCTATTTGTAGAGCAGCCGACTCTTTTTTTGTATATATTACATCGGCTCCCTCATTTGGTCATATAGCAAATGACATATTCCTGGAATTTTTTCTAACTGTATGTAACAGCAGGCATCGGTCTATATCACATACATATATGCAAAGTACAACATATTGGATTTAAATAAGAGACAGAAAGGTCCATGGAAAGCACAAATTCGATTAATGTGATCCGTTTTATTGTGGTTCATTGTGTAAAGGAGCAAATGCTCAACACAGATAGTAAACTATATAATTTGTAAATAGAAGATAGAGCCTGATTCCTAGTTTAGTGCTCATTAAACTTCTTCAGTCCAGATTCTTTCATCGATTCCTGCATTTGGGCTGCTGGTATCAACATTCCACGTTTTCCTAATTTCTTAGACAGTTTACCTGGATCCGACTTTCTATGGAAACAACTTTAAATGCCATGTATTTTTGCTTGTCATGGACGGGTTGGGGAGAAAAATATTTGTCCAACTGAGGTACATAATTGAGTAACAATTTGGCATTTCCTCCAAACTCATTGCACCTTTTTTAAATGTCTTGGAGGAAGCCATTCAACATGTATGGTCTAATATGCCTGCGGTTGAAGTTTGTTGCTCCTGTGGAACCAAGTAAGCACATGCATGTCAGTTGCGTGAACAAACCAAATAAAAACATACATGAAATCTCATTTCCGGTAATCTATTGTGTCGACAGATTCTACCTGAATTAACTCATTTGAGTGGATAATGCTACACAAATGGCTGGCTTAGTGTTGCTGGGGAGAACTTGTACACGTACACAGTGACCTGCATCATCTGGCTTTGCATAAACTGCAGTATATTTAAGAATCAATATAGGGAAAGTCGGCCTAAGGTGCATATTTTAGTAATAACGTGCTTCTCCTCCAAACTAATTGCACCCTTTTTACGGGTCTTCATGGTGGCCATTCAACTTGATGAATGGAGTTTGATACGTACTATGGTGGAACTTGGTTGGGTCTTTGTAACTGAATAATCACATGCATGTTAGTGGTCTTTGTAAGATACATAAGAGATATCATTTTAGGTAACTTTTTGCGCCAGCAGATCTTAACTTTAGAATGAATCATGTGAGTTGATATGCTATACAGACGGCAGGGCGACATTTGCTTTACAGAATTTGTACACCCCATCTGAATGGGCACCGTCGGTTTCCTATAAACTGCAGTATATTCAAGAAATCAATAATTATACAAACAGGGTCTCACATGTTGTAACAACATTACGGACGTTAGGGTTCATAGAGTGTGGAAATAATAGTGATGGCACAATTATGCAACTCCTATCGTAACTCTATATGCTAAAACATTTTCTCTAGCAGAATATGCAAGCTCAGTTCCTCTTTCTGAATATGAATCTAATCTAGAAAAGACATATAAAAGCAATAATTAAGCAATGTAAAGTTGGTTTACTCCACTGAATAAACTCAAGCACTCTAAAGTTATGAGTGCAATATAACTCGTCTGAAAGAAGAGCTTGAACATTTCAAATAATCCGTAGTTTGAACCTAGTATGAGTATAGATTCATAAAAATAAACAGCTGAAAAGGGGATTCACTCCAAGTAAAAGTTCAAAAATCAAAAACATAGATAGAATATGGAAATGGAAATGAGGCCCTCGAAGTATAAATTTTCAATCAACCAAACCCTAACAATATTAATTAACTACTTTTGCCATCCGCAAATTTCAAATCCTCTTATTTTCACTTCTTCCCAAGCCAATAAGTTATATCATTTTCCTATGTACAAAATGAACAAAATTCTGAAGTCACATTCCTTATACAGTTCTCAATTACAATGAAAACAATTACCAGATACCTTTGATTGCCTCCCGGGCGTCTTGAAGCCTAATCCGATGTATTTATAAAAATGATTTCTACCTTAACCAGGCCTCTTACCCTTGTCTAACTTATTTAAGCTGTAAATTCTCAAATTTATAGATGAAGAATAGAATTAGAACATAAATGGGTCTGAGAAACTAAGAAAGAATCATTACCAAAGACTCTAATTTCATCATACTTGCCTTCCAGTAGTTGAGTTGTTTCTGAAAGCCATCCCAGTCTAGACAAAAAAAGGAGAAAGACAAGAAGCATGAGATCCAAACAGTTAACATAGGAATGAAATATAGCAGTATAAAATAGAAAAATTTATACCTCAATATCACCAGCTTGGTCAAATAGACTGCTGACTTCAAACTTCTCACTGTAGTATAAGTATTATAAAGTAAATTTCGACAAATAGTTTAGCATCTTCAGAAGGATTAGTGTAAGCCTCTTCACTATTTTCGTCCTCTAGAAACCCCCAATCTCCACCAGGATTGTCAATTCCATCACCATCTTCGTCAGTTAAATGCAATCTGAAGCAAGAAAAGTTACCATGCATCTTTGAAGAATAAATCTTGTTCTAATGCAAAACATTATTATGTTATACTAATTTCAATCCCATATGCTACACAAAATACGAACCATCGAATGACCCAAACGTGAAAAAAAATAAAAAAATGTTAAATATATAATATCATATCTTAGTATGCGGAATAGGGAGGAGCCGAAGAGGTGAATGGAGAGATGTTGCAGAGAGAGAGAATTTTAAAGGAATATGGTGAGGTATATCGATTGGATTTTGAGAGATGAAACATGTGTGATGGAGAGGACCGAGTCTCCCTGGACTCTCCTTACTCAAGCGCGTCGAACGATTTCCATAGACGGTAAGCAAGAAATTGATTGTTGGCAGATATAGACACGGACCATTTTGCTGAATGATTTATTTCTTGAATCAAACAATTGATATACATACCAAGAACTTATCTGATGCAAATCAATAAAAGATCTAATGACATATTGATACCGATAGATGGTGGCTTGTCTCCCAAATTTTCCTGTACCACAAAAATCTGCACTAATGCTTTTTTTGCATCAATCCCCTTTTAACGTTTATTCTCAACTCTATTCTTAAATTATCAAAAACTTGAACAAAAATCATATCAAAGATGTTAAAAAGATGAACAACGAAATCGAGAAAATATTTAAATCAAGTAGAATCCAGTTGACATTCACCTGATATGGATGCTTGTTTGTGTCGGAATATGTAGTGCGCCAACAACAAAATCAATCAGAAGAAACATTCTGGAAAAATAACAAATAAAAGTAAAAATAAATTTAGAATAAAGATCCAAGTGCCCATCCGTCGAAGAAACCATTAGGTTGGCAAAAGATTAACAAATACAATTTTTAGCCACAAGATATATATATTTATTGATACTGCCTTACAATAAGATACAAAATTTGGATATGAAATGGAATAGAATACGTGGAGCATATGCTATATTAGGGCTTCTTCAGTCTTTGAAAAGCATTGCCAGGATGCTCTTTTTTCCAGTTAATAAAAATCAAATAGAAGAAATAACCCATCAAAGCAATACCTTCAGTTCCAGAAACCCCAAGTGAAAATCAAAAATTGAAGACAACTATAAACAAAAGAGTTTGTATAGAAAATCAACAACTTACCCAAAGAAAATATATTCATCTATAATTCCAGTCAAATTCAGATTTTGGACTCTCATCCAACCCTAGTTCCACTTCTTCCTTGTATTAAACCCCAGCAGAGTACTCTCTATCTTCACCTTCTAATTTTGGGAACAAAAGTATGGTTTGGATTTACAACAGCTGAGAAACCAATCCTCAAATCAGATCACAGAATGGGTTCTAGAAATGACAAAGCGAGAGTTAAACTGCCTGGCATTTTTAGGGGCGACCCCAAAAGAATTAGGGGCGACTTTTTTATTCCCAACCCATATACAACGTTAAGGGATGTCCAAAAATGGGGAGAATACGTTAATGCCCCTACATAATCGGAAGCCATTTTGTGTCCGATTGTTAATACTAAATCGGGAGTTAAGTAACGGAAAGATACTATCGATTGATATGAAATTTGTGCTAAATGCGTATTTGGGGCTACTATTAATCGGAAGTTAATGATATATTCATTTACTACCGATTATAGGCTCAACCAAAATTCAAAAAATTGAGAATTTTTTCAAAATCTCATTTTGGGGCAACTCTGTATTCGGTAGTTATATGAACTATCTTGACTACCGATTATTGTAGGATATTTACAAAGAGAGCCACTGTATAATCGGAAATCAGGATTTTACCTCATTTACTACCGATTATAGGCTCAACCAAAATTTAAAAAATAGATGATTTTGGCAAAATCTCATTTTGGGGCAACTCTATATTCGATAGTTATATGAACTATCTTGACTACCGATTATGGTAGGATATTTGCAAAGAGGCCACTGTATAATCGGAAGTCAGGATAACTTTATTTACTACCGATTATAGGCTCAACCAAAATTAAAAAAATTGAGAATTTCTGCAAAATCTCATTTTGGGGCTACTCTATATTCGGTAGTTATATGACTACCGATTATGGTAGGATATTTGCAAAGAGGCCACTGTATAATCGGAAGTCAAGATAACTTTATTTACTACCGATTTTAGGCTCAACCAAAATTAAAAAAAATGAGTATTTTTGCAAAATCTCATTTTGGGGCTACTCTATATTCGGTAGTTATATGACTACCGATTATGGTAGGATATTTGCAAAGAGAGCCACTGTATAATCGCAAGTCAGGATAACTTCATTTACTACCGATTATAGGCTCAACCAAAATTCAAAAAATTGAGAATTTTTGCAAAATCTTATTTTGGGGCTACTCTATATTCGGTAGTAAAATAACCTAACTTCACTACCGATTATGGTAGCATTTTAGCCAAAGGTCTATTTTAATCGGGAGTCAAGATAACTTTTTTGCTACCGATTATAGGATAATCAAAATTCAAAAGATAGAGGATTTTATTTCGGGGATGCTTTATAATCGGAAGTTAGATGAACTAAATTGACTCCCGATTGTAAAGTTATCTACCGATTGTAAAGGGTAGTTTGGCCATTAAAAAAATGGAAGATAAGGGTAGCTTAGATTTACGTTTGGGTGACCTTTTTTGTCTTTTAGTGTCGCCCCTAATTCGTTTGGGGTCGCCCCTAAAAATGCCAGGTTAAACTGGACGATAAGCATTTCCTAATTTTTATTTGTTCTCAGTCGTGGTTGGAATCTTAAACGAAAATTGAGTTAATGCACGTTTCAGTGAGTCAGATCCGTTGGATTCACCTTAGCCGTAGATTTATCTTTGTGAGGAAAAATATGGACCGCCACTAACACAGACAAACTTAGCCAAATTGTGTTCTATATTCTTGATAATAATGTCTCATGCATTATTTATTTTGGCTTCATAATGTCTTATGCATTTTTTTATTTATATGCATAATATCTTATAGATTATAATTTTCACTTTTCTGGTTATTCATTATTTTTGTGTAGATGCATGAGACATTATACATTATTTTGTTTCAGATGCATAATGTCTTATGCATTATTGTTTTCACTTTTCTGATTTATGGATTTTTTATGCACGTGCATAATGTCTTATGCATCATTTTGTTTAGATACATAAGACATTATGCATTATTTTTGTTTTAGCTGCATAATACTTTATGTAGACGTTGGCTTGATTTTATATTTTTTAAAGTCCTGAAACATGTTTTCTTCTGTGCAGGGTTCTTTTCACTAGCCATGGCCCTAGTACCTGGTGAAGATAATGATAACTGGGAATGGTTCTTGAGGAATTTGAGTAATGTTCTTGATCATGATCAAAGGCCAATCATATTTTTATATGATCGTGCAGAAGGATTAAAGAGAGCGATTCCAGTTATTTTTCCTCGAGCCTTCCATAGTTTTTGCTATTATCATCTTAAGATGAACTTACCTATTAATACTTCTGACGAAAGGTATGGTGCCGTTATTGATGCATTTCAAGCTGCTGCGTATGCTCTTAGTCCCGAAGGTTTCCAAACTGCCATCGCTACGATTAGGGGTCTTGGTTGTGGTTGGGTTGCAGACTACATTGAAGATATCCCTCCCGAGAGGTGGTCAAATGCCTTTTTTTAGGGATGTAGGTATGGAAGGACATCTTTTACTCTTGCTGAATTCTTCAATAGTTGGATGAAGGTACACAAGAAGCTCCCTGAAAATGCTCTTATGGATATGATAAGGAAGAATGTGATGAAGATGATGTCAGAGAGGAGAAATACTGGTAAAAGTTTCATAACAATTCTCACACCGAAGAACGAAGCAAAGATGAAGGCTCTTATTGATGAGGGTTTAACCTGGTTGGTTATACAGTCTGATACTCATGTATATGAAGTGGAAGGCGGTGAGAGTTCTCATTGTGTTAACCTTGAGGCAAGGACATGTACCTGTCAGAGGTGGCGAGTCTATGGGTTTCCATGTGTGCATGCTTTTGATTCGATAACAATGTCTAGTTCTAATCCATATGATTTTGTTGAACCTTATTTCACTACTACATACTTCAATAATGCCTACAGCCATGAAATTCATCCTATTCCGAACTACAACAGGCCTGAAGTTTATGAAGGTAATGATATTATCGATGTACCTGATGTTAGGAGGCCGCCAGGGAGACCACCAACTAATAGGCATTTGAGCATATATGAGAAGCCGCCCAGGAGAGCTATGCGCTGTGGTAATTGTTTTGAGATTGGTCATCACAACAAGCAAACATGTACAAATCCTACCTGTTACAAGAAACCGCCGAAGCAGCCTAAGGGAAGTTAAGGGAGAGCAATTATCTTGTTTGTTTCTTCAGACTATTACGTTTACGTTTGAACCTTATTAATTTTTCTTTAATTAGTTTCTGTATTGGTTTTTATGAACAAGTACTTTTTGTTTACTTAGTTTCTTTTTTGTATTAGTTTTATGAAAAATTACTTCTTTTTTTCACTGTGTGTTTTTCTGCTTCTATCAGATAATGTTATTCATTTTTATTCTTAAATGCATAATATATTATGCATTAGTTTTTGATGATGCATAACATGTTATGCATTATTTTTTGAAGATGCATAATCTCTTATGCATTCTTTTTCGAAGATGCACAATCTGTTATGCATTTATTCTTTTAAAGATGGCTGCATAACGAGTCATGCAACCTGTGGTTCCTTTATGCATCTGCATCTGCATAACAAATCATGCACATTTATTTTATTCTGCATAAAATGTTATTCAAATTTATTTGGTTGCATAAGATGTGTTTTTTTGTTGCATAACATGATATTTAGATGTTTATATGTAACATGTTGTTCCTTCATTTTCCTTGTAAGATTTATATCATGTTATGTTTATAATCGGGGGTCGAGGGGGCAGCGCCCCCCTCGTTATCATAGTACAGTTAATGAAATAAGATTGCATCAAGCAAAATAGAAGCACTGAAACAAGCATTGATATATAAATGAGAAAATTAGGTTCAGACAAGATAACAAGATATAAGTTGTTCAGACAAGGTTCATACCAACACATTACACATAACTACTGACTGAAGTTAAGCTTTACACTAACTACTTTCCCATTAGTTTTCACTCCCAAGTTAAAACAACGTTACGTTTCAATTATGACAGCATCAGGAACATTCACGCACAACTTCATCACATTTACGCGCAGCTTCATCCAAGGCGTCTTCATTGGCATCTATCCCCAAATTGTTTTCAGTATCCGTCAGCATTTTCAATACCATACTTATTCTTTTCTTGTTGGCTTTTGCTACTGCATCTTCCTTTCCCAACTTCATCCATTTCCGCCTGACTGCAGATTTCATACTTATCTTCATATAGTAGCATACAAATATGAGGCATTCGGGGTGATGACCTTGTTCAGGAACAATCTTGGAAAAAATATCCCTGTATACAAGCGGTTCCCTCTTTATATCCATAAATTCTGGTGATAGTTTCAGTTTGTCATATCTTTGGATCAAATAAGGCATACAAGCCTTTGCCATTGTAAGAGCTTGTTTCTTGCAGTTAACTTTATAGCTTGAAAGACTGTTATAGAAGTTCCACTCACCCTATGAAAAGTCATACTCTAACAATGTCCAATGTGTACCAGCAGGGTTTTCCTTTGTCATATAGTTCATTGGAATGAACATTTTCTCAATTTCAATAGGGAGATTCAAGATGAATTCTCCAACATATTTTGCAATCCCATCTTTCTCCTTTGTTTTAACAAAGAACTGCAAAAGAAATATTTTTTAGGAAAAAAAAGTTAGTGGATGCAATTGAAAGGGTGCACAACAGGTGTAGGAAACAATGCTGAATAACTTGTTATGCAGTTCAAAACTAGTTGCATAACATGTTATGCAGAAGTAATAATATGGGCATAACAGGATATGCAATAATGAATAACTTGTCATGCAGAAAACCTAGTTATGATGACTTGTTATGTAGCAAAATGATTTTCTTTTTTTGACTTACCCAGGCATCTAGCCTCATGAATGCATACTCCGCATACCTCTGTTGAATACTCACATCATTCTCTTCATTTTTCTGCTTCTTCCACAACATGTAACTGTAGAAGCGTATTACTTGTTCTTCTAGGTATTCATTGTTCATTAGCTGCCTTATTACATCTCCATGAATCCGAATATCCCATTAGTACGGGTCTTCTCCTTCTCTGATACTCCAAGCCGAATTTCTACAGAAGACGTAATTAGTGAGATATTTTATTCAAGTGACATGCGGCAGAACCATAAACTAGAGGGTTGTGTTATGCATGGATTTTTTTAGAAGCATAATTTATTATGCATGGGTTTTTTTAAGCATAATTTGGTATGCATTTATTTCATAAGAAGCATAACCTTTAATGCATTGATTTTTTAAACAAGCATATAGGTAGTTTTGATGTACTTACAGGCTGTTGGAATTCTCAAAGTATGTCTCCAGTACTTCCATCAAGGCTGGTTCTATTGTATCTTTGTAATCTTGAAAGCATTCCATTATTTCCAGCGGAGGTAATTTTCTCAACGGCCCGCCAACAGACGTACGAGGATTTTCTTCTTCAACTTTATTCTCATCAGGCTTGTCTTTTTGCTTCTGCTGCTTCCCTGGGTCACAATCTTTGAGTAGTACACTAGTTGTCCTTTCATTCCATGTTGTCCTTTGTTTGATTCTTTTTACCTTGCTTCCTGGTTGGTTTTCCCCTTTTGCCTTGTCCCCATCCTCTTCTGCCTTCTTGGTTGGTTTTCCTTTTGTTGGGTATTTTTTCATAGGTTCCCTCTTCGCAAATCCTATTCTTGGTTCAAATTGTTCTCCCAGTTCATCTTCCTACATATTCATGTAGCCAAAAAGTGTAAGGTATAACCAATTTATATTGAAATTAAGTAAATAGTAGTACATTAAACAGCAAAACATTAACATAATAAATAGTATATAGTTTGATTAAAAATAATAAATAATATATAGTTGATTCGACATTAAAAAAAAAACTTCAAGCAGTTCATGCTTTTTATTTTAAAATACATAATCTGCTTTATATTTTCTGTACCATTTCCTGTGTGGTAATTCTCCCCATCTCTGCAGCTTCTGCAGCATCTTGTGTGGCTGGAGTTCAGGGATTCTGTGCAGCTTCATTCGAGTCATTTTCAGCAGCTTCTTCTGTGGCTGGAGTTAAAGGATTCTCTGCCACCACATCACTGGCCGTCCCAACGACCATCTCCTTATTTGCATCAACGGCCGTCTCAACAGCTGGTTGTTGCGGCTTTTCTGCAATTGCCTCTTTCGGTATCTCAACAGCTTGTTGTTGCATCTTTTCTGCGACTGGCTCTTCTGGCATCTCAACAGCTTGTTGTTGTTGTCCTCCAGCACCATCTTTTCCTTGTAAAATATGGAGATTAAATGTGGGTCCTTCAGCTACTTCTGATACATTCTGAGTTTTTGGAAGATGTTCATCATCTTCTCCTTCAGCACCACCATCACCAGCCAAGAATTCTTTTTCCTGTGCTTCAATTGTTTCTTGAGTTGTTGCCAGATTTGGTGTTGTCTGCAATTCCTCTCTTGGCGTGTCTGTTTCCTTGTCGCCGGAGAGATTAACAGCTTTTTCCAGGTCCCTGAACTTGTAAGGTGAAGACTGGAGTCCCTGACTAGCAGTTTGGTCTTGGCTATCAAGTCTGATAATTCCCGACAATGATTCTTGTGTAGGTGGTTCAGTTGAAGATACCAGTTCAAAAACTTTCTCATTACTTGGCAAATTCTGACTCAGTGGGATGCTAGGCTCAGCTGATGATGCATCGACGCTAGGGCCACCTGATGATTCCACTCGCACCTCCTCTTTTATGCCCGAAGCAATGAGCAACTTCTTCACATTATCATACAACTGAGAATTGAATGCTTCTCCATTCTGTCTTTTTGTTTCCTCAGTCTGCTTCATGTCTTGTAGCATTTCTTGAACAATCTTCAACCTTGTTCCAGGACTATCGGGACACATTTCTTGTTCAATGATCTTCAACGTATCATGAAATGCTTCTTCATACTTGTCCCTGTTCTCTTCAAGATCCATTCCGATGAGTTCACATATATATTTCATGTTTCTTGGTTCTCTTGGTTCTCTTGGTTCACAGAGTTCCAACTCCATTGGACTATACTCTTTAAAGTTCTCATGAAACTGCAACATGATTAATAACACTCTTTAGGGAATGCATAACAAATGTAACAACATTTTTTATATGCATAACATGATGAAAATATTTCAAACAATGCATAACTAATCATGCATTAAACATTGGAGGTGCATAACTAGTTATGCAATTATTTTTTCAGGTGCATAACATATTATGCACTCATATTTCACAAACTTTCTTAACACTGCCATTTTTAAATAATGCATAACTGGTCATGCATTCACAATTTCATCTGCGTAAGATGTTATGCAGCTATTTATAAAGGTTCATAAACAATTTCCTCTAAGTCTTACATTCAGAGTTTTAAGTCTGTAATATGCTTCTTGAGCATTGCTTTCTTCATTTCTGCAAAGTCCCACCTCCCAACTCTTGGTGTAGTAGCATTGTCAACTCAACGACCTTGATGTATTTTTTTGACTCGGATGCCAACTTTTCTTCACATGCTATGTTAGAGTGCTCGGCCAACCAAAGATGCAAAAATAATAACTAATTAGATATTATATAGATTTGATTTATTGAAAAAGCTCAAGAGAACAATTAAGTGAAAAAAAAAAAAAAGGAATCAATACCTAAGTCAACTCACAAGAGAATATATAGTTTCTAGCTAGCAAGTTTTAGAAGTGCAATTCCCGATAACACGATTCTTTTCTTTCGGATCAACAAAAATCATTAGATATTATATAGATTTGATTTATTGACAGAGATTAAGTGAAAAAAAAAAAAAACAACTCACAAGAGAATATATAGTGCAACCGGTTTTGATGTCGTCCATCAGGTGTTCGTATATCAGATCAGGAAATGATACAGAGTCCATGGTTTCCAAATTCTTCACCAAACCAACATATGAGACGTCCAAATTGTCTCCCATTGACCCACAAAAGAACAAGAGGACTAGCATGTAGAGGCAGACAAGGAAGACAACTTCCTCTTCACAACCTTTCTTATTAAGTTTTTCCAACACAAGCCTTTGAATATCATCTACCCAAACCTTTGTTACCCGTTCTTTGGGATCTGTAATCACTTTACCTGCAGCTGTTTTGAATGTGAATTGCTTGACGATGGCAAGTGACTGAGTCCGCTCTATCTCTTCCTTTAGAGTCAGAATATTTATTCCTCTATCTCCTTCAACTCTTGGCATCTGAAAAGTAACAACAACCTCACTAGCCGTTGACTGTATAGACGTGTTTTCGGACACCTTGAATGAATGCTGACTCAAATCATCATGTTATATGATAAAAGGACCTCATCCATCAGCTGGTTGCTCTTACCATCAAACAATGACATGTCCGCAGTAGATACCCAGTTATAGAATTTCCCAAATGGACTCACATTCATCATACTAGCCTGCATTGGAGTGAAACCACCTCTTTCCTTTATTTTTGTGAACAAGGTACCTACCCTTAGAAATCATTCTCTATAAGTACCTCCTTGAGTTAAAGATTTGGTTTTAGGTTTAACTGCATAAATAAAAGAACAAAAAAAATTCATTTAACTAAGTTAGAACCGCTATTTTGACTGCATAACCTCTTATGCCTCTTATTCAGGCATCTGCATAAACTGTTATGCACATTTTTTACCAATGCATAATCTATAATGCACTACTTCTTAAAATGTATTTTGCATATTTTTTTACCATGCATAACCTATGATGCACTACTTTTTAAAATGTAAGCAGACAGGTAAATGAGATATTATGCACACCCAGTTGTCTGCATAACCTATTATGCATTTTTTTTTAAAGAAGCATTATGTGTTTTACAAGATGTTAACTACAAAAATAGCAGGTAAATGATCAAGAGAATTTTATTAACTGATGCATAACAGGAATTCAACGCACCTTGTTTATAGAGGACACATTGCTGATCAAGTTCTTCTTCTTCTTCTTCTTCTTCTTCATTTTCTGATTGTTTGGGTTCACATCTTTTTTTTTCTTCTGTTTATCAACAACTTGCTTGACTGAAACAGAACAAATCAACATTCAAACAAATCAATCACACCAAAGAAACATTATATCACACAAAAAGGAAATCAGAAGCAAATCTTACCAGCTTCCTTTGGTGCAGCTTTCTCTGTATCATCTGTATCATCCTCATTCTCTGTATCATCATCCAAAACTTCCTTTGGTGCAGCTTTCTCTGCTTTCTTTTTTTGCTTAGTAGCTTTATGTAGCGCCCCCTAAGCTAGCAGCTGACTAATCCAAGATATCAACCAAGATAAAGAGGCACTAAGAATCTAAATCATAATCTTAAGCAATCGATTAATAAATCTGCTACAAACATAACCCAAACTAGCCCCGCTAAAAAATAAATACATACAAGAATTTCTCTCAAATGATACATATACAATAGTAATTTGGTTTACAAATACAATATACAACATAATAAATATAGCAGAAGTTAACCAACTAATGAAATCAACGCTCGAGGCTTTCGCTGCGCAACTCTGATCTGTCTCTGAAACTGAAAGTGGGAATGGGTGAGCACATCATCCCTAAAAGGGGTGCTCAGTAGGAATAACATATAACTTTCAAGTAATCACTGAAATGATCTAGAAAACATTACATGTTTTTCTTAAACATTAAAGGCAATCAATTCACAGATTTAAACAATCATGTATATGGAACTAACTCCTTCTTCAAACAATGTATATATTAAGTGTCGACCAATTCCTTACACACCCTATTAGTTTATATTAGTGTCGACCAATTCCTTACACACCTATTAGGCATAAAAGCTCGAATTCATGTAGATATAAATGAAGGAGAAGTATCCTATATACCATAGATGGAAAATCTTGTTTTCCAGATAGGTGTCGACCAATTCCTTACACACCTATCATTTTCCTAATAGGTGTCGATCAATTCCTTACACACCTATTAAGCATACAAATGGAAATTCTTATTTCCCAAACATTTCATAAAGACATACAAAGCATCACAATTCTTTTCCAAGCAATGGAAATATTAAAAGAAACAACAATACTTTCAGAATTCAAAATAAAACAATGCAAGGAATACACAAGCAGATAATGCATGAATTTGTTAAACATAAACTTTTGTGAAAGAAAACAACAATAATCACAAGAGATTTAAATATAAATTCCCACCTCTTTTGATGACAAGCCACGCCTACCTCGAGATCCACGATCCACTTGTTCACACTTTGAATTGATCGTTGTTAATAAAGACTAGTTGTTAATCACACAAGAAGTCTAAAAATCTAGCCAAAAGGCTCACACAAGAATCATACAAGTCTTTCTAATGATTCTAGGCCCATTTAAGGTTCTACATCTTTTATTTATCTATCTTTAGCATAGCTAAAGGTTTACTAATTGAATTGGGTTGGTTCTATAGTCCATTAGATAAGTCTTGTGAATATCTACAACTTTGTAGAAGGAACCAAAGTCTAATTCGGACCATAAGAGGTCAATTTCATCTAATTAAGAAAGACTAATCCTAAGCCTAAGCCCATGACCCGCGGGCTTACTCCGGCCCGACACATCAAACCGGCCCGTTAGCAAAAGGTCTGGTCCATCTAAGTCAACTAACGGTCAACGTTTGGTCAAAGATCAACTAACAGTCAACGTCCAAGGTCAGGTCAATGTCCAGGGTCAATGGTCAACGAGTCAACTCAATGAGTTGAATCAAGATTTACTGAGTTAACTCAACTCAGTCAGACAACTTGAGTCAGGTATGTCATCTAGACTGACTGGGATGATTAACAGGAACTCAAGAATAGAAGTCTAACAATCACTAAACATTCCATTCATTCAAACAACTTCAAATCTAATTACAAACACTAGTACAGATTACCTGCAAAGCAGAAGTTGCAATCTTTCACTGCTAGCACCAACTACAGTCCTACAAATCCAATTATCAACCCTCTCATTCTGCTCAACCTTCACCTGATTCATATTCATCTGCCACCAGACTTATCTCAACTCAATCACTCTTTCCATCTATAACTCATAAACTAACACCAATTACCTTGTCCAGTTCATTATATTGACTTCATAAACGATCACATGAACTCATCAAAACTCATTCTTCCCAGAGTAACATCCTAGACATGCTTCCAATACTTGAACCCATTTAAAACCAAACAACATCAACAACAACACAATCCGACTCAATTCCGTTTTACTCTTTTTCTTCCCTTCTGCTTCAA
The DNA here is from genome assembly GCA_023531295.1 of Papaver armeniacum. Lineage (NCBI taxonomy): Eukaryota > Viridiplantae > Streptophyta > Magnoliopsida > Ranunculales > Papaveraceae > Papaver > Papaver armeniacum. The sequence continues at coordinate 71,631 of JAJJWW010006086.1, read as the reverse complement.
CTGCACAATTCAACAGCACCAACAACTCATTGTTCTTCAAATTCGATATCATCACCAACACAATTAGTTATGTCATCACCAGCAGCACCAACACAAGCTCCATTGCTAAACAGAACTAGTTGCAATATCCTAACATTCAACATACATAAACCCCCCTTTACCTGGGTCTAATTCCTTCTTCATATCAGCCACAACAACTAGAGCTTCATCACTTCTTCAATCATTATTATCTCTAAGTCCTATAACCTTGTACTTCACTACAGCCTCTATTAGAACTAATCACCACTATTTACTTCATCTGCAAATCTCAACACAAGAACCCTAATTCTAATTTGGGGAAGAATACGAAACTTAATCTTTCTCAAACTTTCACTAGAACTTAATTCCACTTATAATTTCAACACAAATCTTCAATTAACAGAAAACCCATCCAGATAAACAACCAGTTAACAAAAAAATTCACACAAGACTGAATCAATTCAACGAAACCCTAAATTTACCTTTTTCACTTCGATTCAGCACCAGAACAGCTTCACATCATCAACCCATTGAATCTGCATCTATCATCAACTCAATAACCCATAAATCCTCAATCGATTTCATCTCTTAGGAAACCAAACTTAACTGATTCAACTTCAAAATAGCCTCACAACTTCAATCGAACAACAACCCTTTTAGTCTTGATTTACTACCAACTCAGTAAACCTCTCAATTCCTTACGAATTCAAAATCCATTTAGAAACCCTTACTCTTCAATTCGACTCTAAATCAAATTCATCCTTTAATCACTTGATAACATCCTCAATTTCACCCAATCCTTCAGTGAACTCAAGAACCCCAATTTCCCAATTACTCTTCTTAATCTCAGACCTAGGATGAAACCATAATTCTTCAATTAACAGAACAACTTCAAAACAGTAATTAAACCTCAACCCTTATGATCTTCCTCCAACAGTAACCTAATTACCCTATAATTCCATACGAATTTCAATTAAAGAGTTTTGCAAACCCTAACTGAGTTTCCATTGATTTATAACTTCAATTCCTAATTCATAGCAGCATCATCACCTTCAACATTTGCATACTCACATCAATTGATTCTCTCGAACTGAATCTCAAACTCATATCACGAACGTCGGCAGAAGAAGAGCTGAGAAGAAAAACGATGGAAGAAGAAGGAAGAAGAAAATGAATAATCCTCCGCGATTAAGAGTAGATAAGGCCGACCAAAATTACTAATCGCACCCAACAAATTGATATGGGCAGCCAAGGCTTCAAACGAATCTGATGATTACTTCTTCGTTTCGGTATCCGAACGACACGTTCGAATAGTCTATTCCGCGTAATTTTTCGAGATCTATCTAGTGGTACTAATTTCGTCTCTAGGTCGTTGTTAGATTAATTCCTATTAGTTTAAATCCAAATTAACTAATCGAGTCCTTAGCGGGTAAATTGTCTCTTGACCAGTCTAATAGCGTTGACGAGCTTGAGGATCTTTACACTTTATCTGCCTGAACTCTAGATACACTAGTGTTCACAATTAATTGCTCCTCAGCTTGCCGATCATAATCTAATAGCAAACAAGGACAAAATCATGCATAACAGAAAAGATCAAGGAACGTTCGGAAACATGAAAGATGTAAGCAAGTTAAGTTCTCACCAGCTTTCTTTTTAGTCTTTTTCTTCTTTTCTGCTTCAAGCTTAGGTGAACTAGGTGATACATGATCTTTCAATCTCTGCGACTTCCTTGATGGAGGATCTTTTTTGACACACAAATAAATAAGTTATTCATATCAGATTATGCAGTAACTTTGGTAAGCATAACATGTCATGCATCTGCATAATAAGTCATGCACAATTATTTTATTCTGCATTACATGTTATTCAGATATTTTTTGTTGCATACCAGAGACTTTCTTTTTCTTCTTGACAGCGTCGTGCTTTACGTTGGTTCTCGTCTCCTTTTGTTGCTGGTCAGCATCAGTTTCCCCTTTTCCATCTTCTAGGTTATCATCATTAATAGGTAAAAATGATGTTAAAACTGAAGTAGATTAAAATGAATAAGTAAAACTTAAAAATGGGTAAGTTTGACAGGGTGTTATGTAGGTTTTTTTGGTAAGCATAACCTGTCATGCAGCTGCATAACAAGTTATGCACATTTATTTTATCTGCATAACTTGTTATGTTATTCAAACATAAATCACACATGAACTAGTGAAGATGCATACTAGAGACTTCATTTCTCTTCACAACGTCATGCTTTGCCTTCATTTTCATCTCCTTCAGTGGTTGTTCACTATCACTTTCTCCTTTTTCATCTTCAACATCAACATGTAAAAATGATGTTAAAATCGAAGATTGGGTAAGTTATAAAGCAAAAGAAATTATGGGCAAACATATTCAGGATGAAAATCTCACCAGAAACAATTTTCTTCTTAGATTTATTTTTTTTTTCCGGATTACCGGCTTCTGGTTCATCATCGGCAGTTACTACAACAAAAATTAAAATTAAAAAAAAAATAGAAAAATTAAAATAAAACACTAACAGATGAAGAAGATGATAAATCTCACCGTTTTTTTTTTTTTTTTTTTATGTTTCTTCGACTTGATTTGTTCTTCTCCTTCTTTTAGGTCATCAACATCAAGAACAAAAGTTAAAACCGAAAAAAAAAAAATCAAATCTACTGAATGCATGCAAGAATACCATGATTTAAACTAGTTTTCATACCTGATTTCTTCTCTTTCGACTTCTGAAGACGCGTTTTTGTTGGTGTTTCATCCATTTTTTGATGAACTGAATTCTAAGGTTTGTAAATTGAAAGTAATTTCTAGGGTTTTTAGAGTTTGAAATTGAGTTCTAGGGTTTAATCAACTTCAATCATCGGTTTAAATAATCGATTTCTTCGAATGATTGAGAAATTTTTTTCTCTGCAGATCCGTTACGGAGTTTATGGAGGAGGAGAAAAGAAACTGATGAAGAAGAAAAGGAAGTAATGGGTGAAAAGTAAATGCTATGACCGTTCAGGGAGTTATTAAAACTGCTCGAAACCGCTGAAGGGTATTAGAGTAAATCTGCGCGTTTTAAATATTTTTAAATAAATCTGGGTGCGACTGTAGCAAAAATTAATTGTGGGCCTGACGGTAAGAAAATTTTTTTTTGGGCGAACGCCTAATTTTCTCTTCAGCCTAATATTGTGACACCCCGCCCTTGCTAAGATTAATAAGAACATTGCCTTATATCCATTACAATTTGTCAAATCACAAAGAATTCCATACCAAGAGAATCCGTATTTATTTTTTGTCTAATGTTTAATGTTTGTTCGTATTATAACGTTCGGTTCAGTGTGTGAGTCGAGTGCATAATAAAGCATCTAATACGCTTGCTAAGTCTGCTAGGTCTTGTTTGTGTTATGATATGTCTGCTAGGTCTTGTTTGTGTTATGTTATGGTGGTACACTCCACCTAATGTACTCAAGTACTTGTTTCAAAGGTCCCTGTAATATCTTTGAGTTTTAGTGAAAGCCTATGTAAGTTTTTCCAAAAAAAAAAAAAAAAAAATCCTCCTTTAGTTCCATTAACTTAATCCCAGTAGCTTATAATTTCTCCAAGGTACAAAAATAAAAACAAAAACAAATATCCAACAAACCTTACAACAACAAAAATGCTTATAAAATCAGTCATTATCCGACCATAGTGTACTTTTTGCAAGTTGCTTCTTTGACGGTGCTTAAAATGGTTTATCACTTAATCTAGAGCCCGTTCGCAGTGAGAGAACGTATATTCCAATTTCCCCAAGCCTACACATCCGAAATTGTTTTGTCTGAAAATAATCCAGGTTCATAATAATATAACTCTTCGTTCAAGCTTATATCCATCTCTATTGATCTGCATTAAAAAGCATAACCCTACTTAATATTTGAAAATATAAAGTAACTCTCAATAAAAAAATAGAAAACCAAGAAATTACCCGTAATTAGACATGTTGTCAGGGAATCCCTAAAGCTTGTTTGTGGACACATTTAAGTATTTCAAGCTCATCAACAACCCAATGGAATCTAGCAACAGCTCCAGTTTGTTCGACGATGAGTTCATCAAGCTTTTCTAGTCCTATGAGTGAATCAGAAGTGATCTGGCCCCTATATAATGCGCACCGAATATCAAGAATAGGATAGTTCCAACACATAAAGTAACTACGAAAATATTATCACTGAAATTCGCATATGAATGAAATCAGTTGACCATTGTATATGTGGTTATGTCTAATCATGCATAGAAAAAAGATGCTTTCACCCAAATCAGATTATTAACAACCAATTCTTGAATTATGCACTAAGTAATCAACTTCAGAAAATATGCATGATATGATCAAGTCTGGAGAATTAATATGCATAATGGTTTTAATATTCATTCACGCAATACATTCCACACAATACTTAAGATTGTTAAAGTTACACTGTTTTCATCTCTAGAGCCTAGATTTAGATGCAAATGATCCCACAATCTTACTTTTATTTCAAATCCAATTACAGTTTTATTTTGAATTCCAAAAATTGTTTTGTTGTATGGAGTTGTGCACGTCTAAAAAACCCAAACTGATATGATAAATTTTTTTTCCACCAAAGCTTGAATATGATCTTGGTTTTGAATCCACATTAACAATGTGTATATACAATAAACTTTTTGGGGCGAACATTCAAATGGTAATTGCATAATAGGTCGTAGATAAAATATGGACTACCTTATTTAAGCTGATGCTCATAAAACCATAATCAGGATCTTTAGTTGTTCAGAAACAACTCATACAGGGACTGCACTTCCCGACATCCTTGATGCTTAACACGCCCTCCACAAAGAGATTATTCTGCATACCTCTATATGAAGACGAAATATTGGACACTTGAATAGTAAGTTCATCATTTCATCTATTATCTCCTCAATTCAAACCTACTTAAAACCTGCAGTATACAAATAACCGCACTATAATCAAAGATGGACATACTGTTAAATACCACACCAAAAGTTTGTAAACTTTTAATGTAGACTAAGACATTCTCATGATTTGGTTCAATGAAATATATTCTAAGTATTCTTGAGAACTTAACTAGAACCACTTGAAAAATTAATGTTAGGTTCATCTACCATCCTCTGTCTTCATACCAATAAGTCTTTTCTAAAAGTTGTAGAAGGTATATCTGGCGCATTAGTTAATGAAACTTCTCCATTTTGAGCTCATTAATTCTCCAAATTGCATATGAAAACAACATTTTGGTATGGCTGTAGTTCAAATTGTTGGACCTTGATTTTACCGTTGTTGAACGAAAAGCAGACCAATAACTCATAGGCAAAATTGATTCAAATCAATAGGCACAATAAATTTAAAATTATGTTCCATAAATGTTTCATGTATTCGAGATATATGAACAACCAATTGTGCTCAGCAACTTTTTCAATGATTAAAACACTCAAAGTGCTACATGGAAACGCTTTCGTGTCAAAGCATATTTCTGTTTCTACTAACACTAATTGCTAGATTCTCTGCCAAGACAATTTATTGAGTGCTTACTTTCTCCAAGTGTGTTTTGGTCACATTAAACTGTTAACAGATATTTCTATCTAAGCTAATTAAGAACTTAAGTTGATCCTTGCGCGAAAATTTGCAAACCTAAAAACCCAATATAGTCAAAAAGATCTTGTCGCAAATATGACGTATCCTCAACCAAAACTATTACCTTAGGCTCTCTTATTATAATCTAATCCGTGCATATCAACAAATGATATCTAATCAAAGCTGTCATGAAAGGTGGCTAGTCTATCTTCTAATGAAAACTCTGGCATATGAGAACTTCAAACTGTATCATTTCCATTTGATCCACTTTCTTCCTTTAGTAAGACAGTTTACATAAGCATATCGCTTATGTAAACTGTAGTTGAGGAACTCTTGGTTGCTATTGTAAGAGACAGGTGCTTTTTACCTAATGGATGAAGATCTACATTTTGGGGTTATAAAAGAGCAGCCAAGATCTGTCCACAAATTTTTCCACTCCAATCATACTTGCCCTAAATTGTTTTCACGCAGTACTCTTGCTGTTACCCTTCCCCTAAATCCGAGCGTTTATATATATTTTCATTCCTACCAACTATTATCAGCCAGCTTCAGTCAATCAGCAACACTATCAAACTCATTTCACTCGTAACTCCAGTTAATTGCAAGAATAGCAGAATAGACATAGACACAGTGACAAAAGAAAAAACAAAGGAATAAAAACTAAAAGTTCAACAGCTAACGAAAAACGATACATCATTCTAAAAAACTATATTTTGAAGAAATTACCAATCTCTTTAGATTGTGCCTTTGAATCAGCCACGTGGATACTTTTTCAGCAGATGAAGCTAATCCCACATTTCGTTAAAGTAAAACACCTGCACCAAAATAGCCAAACGTGTCTCTTAATGGAGTAGAGAAAAGAGAAAAAGAACAACACCAAAAAAAAATTAAACCGTGTCGAGCATAATGTAATCAATAACTGGTATTTTTAAAGGCTCAAAGTTACATGTTTACATGAGATTGTCTAATATCACAACTAAATCAATAAATTCTATTAAATAAAAACGGTAAATAACAATGCATGGATGTATCACGCAGCAATATAATCTTATCAAAATGATAATCATAATCCCCATGAAATTCAAGAAACCGATAGAAATCAAACCTCAAATAACCAAGTTTTAGTTTCTAGAAAAAGAGAAACAAAACTTCTGACCTAGAAAGAAAGAAACAACAAAAATGAAAAGTTGAATTCTAGTGATTATAAAGTAGTGATTTGTAGAAAAAAGATAACTTATGAAAATTTGGGGGGAAATGGAGAGAAGTGTCATAAAAATCCAAAAATAGCTAGTATTTTTTTTTTTAAGTCAAAAAATTGTATTGAATAAAAATTATATACAAGAAAGTTTTGGAGAAAAGAGGTCACAGCAACCCAGAAACTCACAAAACTATTTAAAACGAAAATAAATTACATTTGGAGATTCAATCAAATTCAAGAAAAAAGGGCGACCAACATAATGCATCCCCACTTCATTGTCTAAGAGACATCCACGCTTTGCCATGCTATCCGCTGCAAAATTTGCTTCGCGAAAAGTGTGCACAAATCTAATAGAATCATATAAACCCTTCATATCTGTCCATCTTTGAAGAGCAAACCAAGGGACCGAATCCTCCTCCAAAGCTTTAATAACACTAGATAAATCGGAGCGAATCACAATCTGCCTATACCCCCACTGCAACGCCCATTCAAGACCTACAACAATTCCATAAAGTTCCGCCAGATAGTTTGAAGCTACGCCTAGGCCAATGCACATAGCTTTAACTACTTCACAATCTGCATTTCTTTCTACAACTCTAGCTCCCGCAACCCCAGGGTTTCCCCTTGAAGCGCCGTCAACGCATAACAAAAGCTCATTTTGATTTGGAGGCGACCAATAACATTCCTTAGGATCTGTAGTTTCACTTTTCTATAGCTAACACGAAAGAAATCTAGCAACCTTAAATCTTCCATCGTGTTATACATAAAGTTCTTTATTCTCACAGAGTATTCATGTATCAAGTTGAACACCCGTATCTGAAAGAACGTCCAGCAAGGAGTCCTCTTCTCATAAACCTTCTTATTTCTAGAAAACCACAGCTCAGATCGCACCACTAAGTTTGCCACCAGCCACAAATCCCTGACTATACCACTGCGTCTTGCAGATTGTTTATAAGAGACAAGTAAATTATAATGAGGTTTAATATTGAAGATACCTGCAATCCAGTCCCAGGCCTTTTTCGCAAAGCTACGGCTCCATAAACATGCTCTAAAGACTCCTCAGCGTTCTGGCAAACACTACACTTTGACGCCAGCGATATCTTGAATCTACTACGCACCTTGTCTAAGGTAGCACACGCACCACATACAAACTTCCAGTTCTGAGCAGCTAACGATGGATGAACACAACCTCTCCAAAGCAATTTCCCAAGTCCAGTTTCACATTTTGGAATTCAATCAAACAAAATCAAGGTAAAAACACACCAAAATCCACTGCAAAAGCCCTAACTATGCCTACGAAATACAAATTAAGTTAGAATCATTTTTTGGGGACCATGGTTTTTTAGGGACCATGGTTTTTTAGTCCCCAGTTCGTTTAGTTGTAAAAAACATTTCCCAACCGAACATAAGTTCGGTTAGTTGCAAAAAACATTTCCCAACCGAACTGGTCAGTTCGGTTAGTTGCAAAAAACATTTCCCAACCGAAACTTAGTTCGGTTACGTCGCAAAAAACATTTCCCAACCGAACAATAGTTCGGTTACGTCACAAAAAATATTTCCCAACCGAACACGTCGCTAGGAAAATAAAATCATGGTCTCCCAAAAAAACCATGGTCCCCAAAAAATGATTCTTAAGTTAATACCGAGATAAAAGGGAATGAGCGGTTTCAAAACGGGTTTCCAAATATGGGTTAGTACTACGTTTTTTCTTCCATGGTTGAGCGAAATAGTATTACTGGGTGGCTTAATCGTGGCCGTCCTTTATATACTCAAAATGTAAATCTCCCCGAATCTCAAAACCTAGTGATTATGATCAATCTAGATCGTCCTTTATGTGTCCAAACTATAAAGAGCCGTCGATATAGGAAAACACCATTGTCCCTTATAATATAAAATAAAACTAGTGATTATAAAGTAGTGATTTGTAGAAAAAAGAAAACTTCTGAAAATTTGGGGGGAAATGGAGAGAAGTGTCATAAAAATCCAAAAATAGCTATCTTTATAGAGAACCCAAGTCCAGTGATAGGTGTGATAAACACCTAATTTTTATATTTAGTATTTATGCTTTCTTTGCGAGTTTTCATGTAAATTATGTATCTTATGTGTGAATTTGAGTTTGTTAGGTACTTTCGAGTCGTTTGGTGGAAGAGTTCGAAGAAAGAGCAAAAGCGTCAAATCTCATTTGCAACTGCTATTGGGAGCGGAGCCGAGACAAGCCAAGCCAAGGATAAGGGGTTGCCAGCTCTAGTTGGTGGCCTGTATGGTTTTAATGGGTGTAGATATCCCAATATGTACGGACAGACCTGATTAGGTCGAGTGGTTTCTCAGACAACTTCATTTTCTCTCGTTCCTCATTAGAACATCTTCTCTGAGTTGGAGGCATTGCTACTGTGAAATTTAGAGAGGAATTGTGAGAGATGATGGTTCAGAGATCTCAGGCAAAGAATCATGGTAGAATTTGAGGTTGTTCTTTGCCGTTGGATAGTGACAACCAATTGAGAGATGATGCTAATGATTGAGAATGGGTTTGTGGTGTAGGTGAAGGAATTCAGAGCTAATTCAAGGTGATATGATGACTTTCATGGGTTTAGAGAGATGGGTTATGTTTGAATTAAACATCGCAGGGCTGGTTTTGTTTGGGTTTGATTTTGGACAGACAAAAGATGATTGTAGCTTTGTAAATGGAATCGAGGAGAAATTAGGGTTTGAAGTACTCATGAGAAGTAGATGCTTTACAATGGATTTGAGCTTATGGAATGAATTGTTCTTCTGCTGCTGCTGTGATGCTCATACAATGGATCTCTGTATAAAGATTAAGAGATCTGGCTATGTTGTTGCAGATTATCGAGGAATGTCTCAAACCTGGTGTAATTAGGAGATGGGTGTGTTCTTGATTCACAGGTAAGGGTTTTGTTGAGATGATGGAGGTTTTGAATGTGAAAATGCAGAGATGGTGCCGTGTGTTTGGCTCAGTAGGTCTGTCTTGGACTGAGTTTTAGCACTGAGAGGAGATAGAGAATCTGGTAAATGTATGAACCACGATGGTGATGATACTCAAGACTGTAAGAAGAAGCTACAGGCATCTTGTTGCAGTGAAGCCGAAGAAGTTCGCAAGACTGGAATGGATTTATATTGACGCGGTGGTGATGCTAAGAAGAGTCCATGGAGCTGGTGAGGAATGGTTGAAAAGCTGCAGATGTTTGTGTTGCAAGGATTTGGAGAATGAAGTTGTAATAGTGACTGAAGTGAAGCTGACAAACTGAAAGTGCAGTTCAGATGGCCTTGAGTTCATTACAGAGAAGAGGGCTGAATTGCAGGAGCTGGATGGTGATGACTACAAGCTGATGGGAGAATGTATGTTGAAATTGCAGGTGATGCTGCAAAGAATGGAGTGTTGGTGGTCTCTGGTGGGTTCGTATGGAAGTGTAGTCTGCTAATGAAGCTACGTAATATACTAGATGTATGTTTAGGTTTGCAATGAAGCTGTTCTGAAATTGAAGTTGCAGCTCAGTGATGGATGAGCATTGCGGAGCTGGCTTTGAGATGGAGATTGCGGTTGTTAAAGCAGCGCACTGAGGTGTTATTGCAGAGGTGGCTTCGATACAGGGAGGAAATGCCGCGAAATGAGGAGCCGGAGTTCGAGTTAGCATCGATATAAAGAATGGAGTCTGTTGCTTTTGCGAGCAAGAGTAGGACTTCTTTGGTGGTTGTGAGCGGCGAAATTGTAGGTGTTGGTTGGCTTGAACCGAGCCAACAAATGGACATAAATTGAGGTGGAAGTGTTGCTCGATCTTTGGGAGAAATCATTGCAACTGCCCCATTGATGGATTGCGGAATTGCTACGTGTTCGATTCCGGGAGTCAATGGAGTTGCAACAAAGTATGTAGGTAATCAATTTGGCTGGGCCGAGAGATAGAAGCAATGGAACTCGAGTGAATGGAGCAAGTTCGGAGTGTATGAACTGGAAATGGTTGTTGCACTTTGCAACAACATGAATGAGTTGTGTAGTGTGTAATCTGCAGCTGGACTGCAATCAAGATGCTGCGAACTGGTGGTTATGTTGAGATGGCAGTGGTAGCTGTTAGCGTTCTATGAAGTTTAGGAGGAGATGGAAATGGAGTGGCAATACAAGGCCAACATGAAGTCAGTAGAAGTCACGAAGGGTAGGCGGCATTTCAGTGTGCATTGGCGAAGCCGAGAGCTGGTCTTTGTTGTGCGGTGTCAGTACCGTTCTACGGTGAGTGAAGGGGCTGGATGAGAAGATTCGGAAGTGCAGTGGTGAAAATGAAGACGAAGTTATAGTCTTTGTGAGTCTTGTGAATGGCAGGAGATAGCTCATCTGAGCCTGTGATATGATGGAGGAGATTAAGACAGGGCACTTTGGCAGCTGGTGGATTGCATTGCAGTTAAGCAGGGTTGGTGCTAGGCAGAATGGCAGGTTGCGGTTTGTGAGGTTGGTTATTTTGAATTGTGGTTGTTGCTATTGAAGTTTAGGGAGCCGTGATTTCGAGCGGAGAACAGTCGATGTCTTTGGAATGTGATATGGCGGTGTAGTTTCTTGCCCGGGGATATCTTGTGAATGAGTTACGGTGGTGATTATTGCAAGTTGTTGTTGGACGGGGAGAAATTGCAAGTGGTAATGAGTTGCGAGGCCATCATGGCTGGGTGCATTGTTGCGGCACAAGGATTGTGCATTACAACATCGGCAAGTCAATAGCCTATCCCAGAGTGATTGAGGCCGAGCGAGACCGACTCGTCACGAATAGTTGGCCCGATTCATATCCGACGACTGACTCGGTTTGACTTCGGTTTAACCGAGTTGACCAGTTGACCCGTTGACCCGAAGGTTGACTCACCTGAACCGGTGGCCAAGGCGGACTTTGCCGGTCACACCAACCGATTCGGCGACTTTTCCGTTCTATTTCCGGCCACAATACCGATTTTCAGGTGAGCATATTTTTGGGTCATATTTTCACATGGGTTTCTCACACATGGTTCATGGGCTTGGTGGACTTTTTGGTGATGGACTTTGAAGACCTAATTTTGGAAAGTGTGAAGGCTATAAGAATAAGGAGTTTCTATTCTTTTGAGTAACACGTATTTTTCTCTTTGGAGTTTTTTTGGAGAGCGATTCTACTAGGGTTTGCTTCCATTTTATTTTACATGTTCTTCATCTTATTTTTGATAATAATTATGTTGAATCAAAATACTATGAGTAACTAAATACTATTTATTGGTTATGGGATAATAAGTGGATTTCACAAATAAGATTTGATTCAATGTATTAGTTTTGTCTCAGTAATTTATTGATTATGATTCATGGTTTATAATGTTTATGATTTGATAGTTTGTTTGGTTGAGTCCGGAATCAATCCGATCTACTTTCATATCTAGAGCTATATTAGGGTTTTCAATACGAAAATGTTGTCTATCCCTGATTTTGAGTAGCATAAATGTGGGTAGTGCTTGTAGTGATATATCCTACTAGTCACATATGAATCATAACTTGGGTTAAATCGAATTAGTGCTTTTACACATTTTGGTTGCCTTGATTAGTCTTATTCCAGAAAACTTATTTGCTTTTAGGGAGTTAAACTTAATTGTGCTTTTACACTTTAGGTTGCTTTCTAGGAAGAATTCACATATGCATCTTTTAATGTGGTTGTGATGAAATCAGGGAATTAGCGGGATACTCTTGCGATCAAGGTATCCTAGGACTTTTAGTAAATGAGAGATTAAAATTTCAATTCTAGTCATTGTTGATAATTCGAGTTTGTGAATGAAACTATCCCGTGACCAATACTTTCTCCTTATTGATAAATTTTATTATTACTTTGCTTTCAATTTATTTTTATTGCTTTGAAACATCAACATCCCCCTTGGTTACTAAGAAACTGAAAATTTGCATAACAACATAAGCCTCTCATGGATACAAACTCTTTCTTATTGCATACTACTTTATTTTAGTGAAGCAAGAAAGTGAAATTATTTTTGACCTAGTGACAACCGACCAAATTTTAGCGCCGTTGCCGGGAGGCATACGGCTTGTTATTAAGTTTTTAGTTTCTTTTTACAATTTTTGCTTTTATACTTGCTTTTCGTTTATTGTCTTGTTTCTCACTTGTTTGCGAGAATTGTTTTTCGGGTACTAATCCTGGCTTCCAAAGATTGGAATTATCAAGGTGCGGGATAGCTACTCGAAGAGGCACAATACTCCAACCAAGGCAAGACACAACGGAAGAACAAGTCTTGGAAGTAGAACACGAAGCTCTTCATCGAGAAGAGGAAGAAGAGGTTCCATTCGTAGGAGAACCACTAATTGAAGAGGAAGAAGCAATGGGTGACAATGCAAACCGTACACTCAAGGATTTGGCTTCTCATAGGCTTGATGCACAACAATGGTGTATCCAAACAAACTCAACTTTCGAGATCAAGCCGGGGTTGCTTAGAGAGTTGCCAAAGTTTCATGGTATGGCGAATGAGGACCCAAACAAGCATCTCATGGAGTTCCATACCATTGTCAAGGCTATGCTTCCAGTAGGACTGAAGTCGATGGTGCAATGATGAAAGTTTTTCCATTTTCTATGGTGGACGAGCGCTAAGGATTGGTTGTATTGTTTGCCACACAGGAGTGTTACTACATGGAACGGTTTGAAGAAACTCTTTCTAGAGAGGTATTTTCTGCGTCAATGGCCACTCAAATTCGCAAAGAGATTTGTGGAATAAAGCAACATGTGGGAGAATCATTGTATGAATGTTGGGAGAGATACAAGAGATTGGTTGCAAGCTGTCCACACCATCAAGTTAGTGATGCTATGATAATCCAATACTTCTACGAAGGTCTTCAATCAAGTGATAGATATCTTCTAGATGCGGCGGGTGGTGGTGCTCTAGTGAACAAGGCGGTGGCCCAAGGCTGCCGAGTTGATTGAAAGCATGGGTGCTGAACTCGCAACAATTCTACACAAGAGGTGAACCAATGGTTAGGCAAGTGCATGAAGTTAGTGATTCGTCATCATCACACCGTGATCAAAGGATGGACAATATGGAGCAAATGATTCAAAGGATGGCTGCGGTTATTTTACCTTCACATGGTGAAGAGATGGAGCAAGCTAGTGCGGTTTTCCAAACCAACAAAGAAGGTATGATCCCTACTCCAACACCTACAATCGGGATGGAGAGATCATCCAAATTTCAGCTATGCCAACAAGCAAGGTGCGGTCCAACAACCAAATTTCAATCGTTCGAGTGGATTTCAACCACAACAACAACAATTCCAACAACAACGACAACAATTTCAACCGCAACAACAACAATTTCAGCAACCCACAACAATCGGTTCAAGGTTAGATATCGATGCAAAGTTACATACAATGATGCAAGGTATTTCTACCATGTTCAAGGAGAGCCAACAAGAAACTAAGAGTGCTATCAAGGATTTGCGAGACTCAAGTAGGCTCCATGGCGGTTGATATCAACAATTTGAAGGCACAAAATAGTGGGAGACTTCCTTCTCAACCTATCAACCCAAAAGAGGGTGTTAATGCAATTACATTGAGAAGTGGTACACAACTTGTGCAACCCGAAGTTGCTGATTTGGGTGAAGAGGAAGCTCCAAAGGAGCCGATTTTGGAAGAAAAGAGGGATGAAATTCCCCAAACACTCGAGGTACCAATTCCTAACTCTAAAACTCCGGTTTCTACTTATGTTCCTCCTATACCTTTTCCTCGCAGATTTGCAAGTTCAAAGAAGGCGGAACTAGAAAAGGAGATTTTAGACGTTTTTAGGAAGATTCATGTGAATATACCGCTCCTTGATGCTATCAAGCAAGTTCCCAAGTATGCAAAAGTGTTGAAGGACTTGTGTACCAATAAGCAAAGGCTCAAAGGTAATGAAGTGTTGAGTGTGGGGGAGAATGCTTGGCAATCTTACAACACAAACTTCCACTTGAAATGCAAAGACCCGGGTAGCTTTGACATTCCGTCACAATTGGTAACACCACTTTTAATAAAGCAATGTTGGATTTAGGTGCATCCGTTAATGTTATGCCTGCATCTATGTACAATTCACTTAATCTAGGTCCTTTGAAAAAGGCTGGAATTGTGTTGCAATTAGCCGATCGTTCTAATGTCTACCCAATGGGTATTGTCGAGGATGTTCTTGTGCGGGTTAATCAACTTGTATTCCCACTGACTTTTGTGTGTTAGAGATGGATGAAGGTTCACCGGACTCGTCTCTTCCATTGCTACTTGGGCGTCCCTTCATGAAAACGGCGAAAACCATTATTGATGTGGACAAGGGAACGTTGACTATGGAGTTCGATGGAGAAATAATACGTTTCAACATTTTCGAGACGATGAGATATCCTAGTGATGTCCACTCTTGTTTCTTCGTTGATGTTTTGGATACATTGGCTCAACAAGTGTTTGAATTGAATCATGATGATGCTTTGGAAACTGTTTTAACTACAACCATGGATGACAAAGTGTTGAGTGTGGTAACGAAGTTAAGGAAGCCCTTGGTGATCTCAACTCACTACAAGGATGTCCGGAAACTCACAATATCTCTTTTATTTCTTTACCACGCAGTGATGAACAACTTTTACCTTCTATTGTTAAATCTCCAAAGTTGGAATTGAAACCTCTTCCAAGTCACTTAAAGTACTTGTACTTGGGTGATAATGAAGAGTTACCTGTGATTGTTTCTAACGAGCTTAGTGAATTACAGGAGCAAAAACTTCTACGGTGTTAAGGAAGCACAAGACGGCCATAGGATGGACAATCGCCGACATCAAGGGTATAAGCCCTGCCGTTTGTATGCATAAGATTCGTTTGGAGGACGATGCAAAGCCTACAAGGGGCGCGCAACGTCGTTTGAACCCTCCCATGATGGAAGTTGTGAAAAAGGAGATACTCAAGCTCTTGGAAGTGGGTGTTATCTACCCCATATCCGATAGCAAGTGGGTGAGCCGGTACAAGTTGTACCAAAGAAATCAGGGGTAACGGTGGTAGAGAATGATGAAAATGAACTTGTCCCAACTCGTGTGCAAACCGGTTGGAGGGTTTGTATTGATTATAGAAAGTTGAATGCCACTACTAGGAAGGATCATTTTCCTTTACCCTTTATTGATCAAATGCTTGAGCGTTTAGTTTGGACATGCTTATTATTGCTTCCTTGATGGTTATTCGAGGTACAATCAGTTGTGATAGCAGGAGGACCAAGAGAAAACTACTTTCACTTGTCCTTTCGGCACTTTTGCTTATAGAAGGATGCCTTTTGGCTTGTGCAATGCTCCGTCTACCTTTCAAAGGTGTATGGTAAGTATTTTCTCAGAGTATGTTGAAAACATCATTGAAGTGTTTATGGATGACTTTAGTGTCTTTGGTGATTCATTTGACCTATGTTTGAACAACTTGTCATTAATCCTTGAAAGATGTGTTGAAACAAATCTTGTGCTAAATTGGGAGAAGTGCCATTTCATGGTAACTCATGGCATAGTTTTAGGCCATATAGTATATTCTAAGGGCTTGGAAGTTGATAAAGCTAAGATAGACCTTATTCGTGCTCTAACCCCTCCCACTACGGTGAGGGAGATACGTTCTTTTCTTGGTCATGCAGGTTTCTATCGTAGATTTATCAAGGATTTTTCCAAGATAGCATCACCACTTTGCAATTTATTGCAAAAAGATGTGGTTTTTAACCGATGAGAAGTGTATGGCGGCATTCAATCGTTTGAAAGAACTTTTGATTTCAGCCCCTATCATTAAACCACCGGATTGGAGCAAGCCGTTTGAGCTAATGTGTGATGCTAGTGACTACGCGGTTGGTGCGGTGCTTGGGCAACGTGAGGGGAAGATACCTCATGCTATTTACTATGCTTCTAGAACGTTAAATGAAGCCCAACAAAACTACACAACCACTGAAAAAGAGTTTTTAGCTATTGTATTTGCATTGGAGAAATTTCGCTCTTATCTAATTGGTACAAAAGTTGTTGTCTTTTCTGACCATGCAACTCTTAGGTACTTGCTAATGAAGAAAGAAGCGAAACCAAGGCTCATACGATGGATTCTACTTCTACAAGAGTTTGATATTGAAATCAAGGACAAGAAAGGCATTGGGAACACCGTTGCGGATCACTTGAGCCGTCTTCTTTGTGGACAAGGAAGCTATCCCATTGCGTGAAAGTTTCCGGATGAGCAACTATTCTCAATTGCCTTTGGAGAACCATGGTATGCGGACATTGTAAATTACTTGGTAACTAAACAAATCCCGAAGAACTTGTCTCGTCTTGAGAGGACAAACTTAAGAGGTTAGGGAACCGATACATATGGGATGATCCATACTTATGGAAACATGGCGCGACCAAGTAATAAGAAGGTGCGTTCCCGAATCCGAGTTTAATTCTATCTTGTCATTTTGTCACTCCTATGCTTGCGGAGGACATTTTGGAAGTAAAAGAACCGCTTACAAGGTACTTGAAAGCGGTTTCTATTGGCCAACCTTGTTTAAGGATGCATATACATTTTGTACAACTTGTGATAGGTGTCAAAGAATGGGCAATCTAGGTGCCCGAAATCAAATGCCACAAACTTTTATTCAATTTATTGAAGTTTTTGATGTATGGGGTATAGATTTTATGGGTCCTTTTGTCAACTCGCATGGGAATTATTACATCTTACTTGCTGTTGATTATGTCTCTAAATGGGTGGAGGCTAAGGCCACCCCTACTAATGATTCCAAGGTTGTTTGATTTTGTGCAAACTAATATTTTTGCAAGGTTTGGAATTCCAAGAGCCATAATTAGCGATGGAGGTTCTCACTTCAACAACGAGTTTTACAAAGCTTGTTGAAGAAGTACAATGTGTCGCACAAGGTTGCAACACCTTATCATCCTCAAACAAATGGACAAGCCGAGGTGTCTAACCGGAGGTGAAATCCATACTTGAGAAGACGGTGAATCCAACAAGGAAAGATTGGAGCATGCGGCTAAATGATGCTTTGTGGGCATATAGAACCGCATACAAGACACCTATTGGGATGTCTCCCTTTAGGCTTGTGTATGGTAAACCTTGTCACTTACCCGTGGAGATTGAGCATAAGGCGTTTTGGGCGATTAAACAATGCAACATGGAGATGGATGGGGCTGGAAAGCAAAGGAAGTTGCAACTCCAAGAGCTAGAAGAGCTTCGCAATGATGCATTTGAAAGCTCTCGCATTTATAAGGAAAAAACGAAGGCCTTTCATGATACTATGATTTCTAGAAAACAATTTTGTGTTGGGCGAGAAAGTGCTTTTGTTTAATACTCGCTTGCATTTATTTCGGGTAAATTAAGGTCACGATGGATCGGACCTTTTATTGTGACTAATGTGTTTTCTCATGGTGCGGTAGAAATTCGTAGCATTGCTACGAGGCAAGGAACTTAAAGTTAACGGGCACCGTTTGAAACCATATTATGAGAATTTCACTTCCCGAAGTGGTGGAAGGAGCTAATTTTGTGGATGCACTCCCTCCGGAGGAGTCATAGAAAAGCAAGGAGATAGTCGGGCTGACGACTTTAAACCAAGCGCTAAGTGGGAGGCAACCCACCGGTTTTGTATCTTTCCCTTTATCTTTTTATTTTAAGCATTTTATCTTTATTTTCTTGTTTTTGCATATCATTTGCGGAATTTCCCACCTTGAACCTTCTTTGGATGATTCAATTTTACATTGAGGACAATGTAAAGTTTAAGTGTGGGGGAGCATTTATATGTTTGTTTTATATGTTTGTATAGTTTGTTTTATGCGTTTAGTAGTTTTATGCCAAAAAAAAAAAAAAAAAAAATAATAGAAAAACCAAGAAAAAAAAATTGTGCTTTTGAACTCAAAATCTAGAAACTTGTGCCTTTAGGATGACACCATTAGTGGATGGAACCATGTTGATTGCGGGAGTTGAGGAACCAATTAACTAAAAGGGACGAACATAGCTCGAAATCACAAATTATATGATAGTTGTTACCATATCTCGGAATATCACCATATCACGTTCTATTTTTATTTTTCATATTTATCTATTGTTCTCTAAGTGCTTTGGTGGGTCACTAAAAATCGAGTTGTTATTGTTTGCTAGGATGATTAGAGTGATTGAGTTGCTAGAAAAAGAAAAAAAAAAGAAAAAAAAGACCGACCAATTAGACCAAAACGGAATAAAGAATGACACTTGGGAATAGCAGTATGTGTGAAACGTAGTCCCTGTCTCCGTCGCCTAAACAAGCGTGGAATGCAGGATCCAAGGCAACTATCACGTACTTGCTGACAAGAAGCATGCGCTTGGATCCATTTGATCTAATCATGCCGTCTAAAAAAAAAAGGAAAGAGAAACAAAAAGTGAAAAAGAAGAGAAAAAGAAAAGAAAGTATTTTATATTTGGTGAATAAAGTCACTCCTGGTTCCCTTGTATATGCCAGTTGAGTTGATGTAGAAATAAGTTTGTTGGCCACTGGTTCCCTTGTATATGCCAGTGTGTTGACACTAGAATTGACCAAGTAGCTCAATCCAATAGGAATAGGTTCATCTTAGTAGTGACCTTCAGACAGATATGGGAAACATCGAACACTTGTGAACATTCGCCAACATCTACATCTATATCCATCTTCTTTATCTTTTCATTGTGATTGTGGTTTGTTAGTTTCCGAGTATTGTGGCTTGTTCGACTATCTAATTTAAGCTTTGTTTACTTAATTATGAACTGAATTTGCGCAAGGTACCTCCTCCTGTAGTCATTTTGGATTCATTAATTGATTTGTCACAAATAGATGGATTCATTAGTAACCGTAGCCTCGACGAGACGGAGTTGTATGTATTTGTTTTAGAATTGTTTTGTTTGATTTGCTCGAGGACTAGCAAAGTCTAAGTGTGGGGGAATTTGATAGGTGTGATAAACACCTAATTTTTATATTTAGTATTTATGCTTTCTTTGCGAGTTTTCATGTAAATTATGTATCTTATGTGTGAATTTGAGTTTGTTAGGTACTTTCGAGTCGTTTGGTGGAAGAGTTCGAAGAAAGAGCAAAAGCGTCAAATCTCATTTGCAAAAAGTCTGCTATTGGGAGCGGAGCCGAGACAAGCCAAGCCAAGGATAAGGGGTTGCCGGCTCTAGTTGGTGGCTTTGTATGGTTTTAATGGGTGTAGATATCCCAATATGTACGGACAGACCTGATTAGGTCGAGTGGTTTCTCAGACAACTTCATTTTCTCTCGTTCCTCATTAGAACATCT
This sequence comes from Papaver armeniacum, assembly GCA_023531295.1. NCBI lineage: Eukaryota > Viridiplantae > Streptophyta > Magnoliopsida > Ranunculales > Papaveraceae > Papaver > Papaver armeniacum. The sequence continues at coordinate 51,574 of JAJJWW010006086.1, read as the reverse complement.
TCTCTGAGTTGGAGGCATTGCTACTGTGAAATTTAGAGAGGAATTGTGAGAGATGATGGTTCAGAGATCTCAGGCAAAGAATCATGGTAGAATTTGAGGTTGTTGCTGCCGTTGGATAGTGACAACCAATTGAGAGATGATGCTAATGATTGAGAATGGGTTTGTGGTGTAGGTGAAGGAATTCAGAGCTAATTCAAGGTGATATGATGACTTTCATGGGTTTAGAGAGATGGGTTATGTTTGAATTAAACATCGCGGGCTTGGTTTTGTTTGGGTTTGATTTTGGACGGAGACAAAAGATGATTCTTTGCTTTGTAAATGGAATACGAGGAGAAATTAGGGTTTCGAAGTACTCATGAGAAGTAGATCTTTACAATGGATTTGAGCTTATGGAATGAATTGTTGTTCTTCTTTGTGATGCTCATACAATGGATCTCTGTATAAAGATTAAGAGATCGGCTATGTTGTTGCGAGATTATCGAGGAATGTCTCAAACCTGGTGTAATTAGGAGATGGGTGTGTTCTTGATTCACGGGTAAGGGTTTTGTTGAGATGATGGAGGTTTTGAATGTGAAAATGCGAGAGATGGTGCCGTGTGTTTGGCTCGGTAGAGTCTGTCTTGGGTGAGTTTTTAGCACCGAGAGGAGATAGAGAATCTGGTAAATGTATGAACCACGATGGTGATGATACTCAAGACTGCAAGAAGAAGCTACGGGCATCTTGTTGCGGTGAAGCCGAAGAAGTTCGCAAGACCTGGAATGGATTTATATTGACGCGGTGGTGATGCTAAGAAGAGTCCATGGAGCTGGTGAGGAATGGTTGAAAAGGCTGAGATGTTTGTGTTGCAAGGATTTGGAGAATGAAGTTGTAATAGTGACCGAAGTGAAGTGACAAGCGAAAGTGCGGTTCGAGATGGCCTTGAGTTCATTACGAGAGAAGAGGCTGAATTGCGGAGAGCTGGATGGTGATGACTACAAGGCGATGGGAGAATGTATGTTGAAATTGCAGGTGATCTTTGCAAAGAATGGAGTGTTGGTGGTCTCTGGTGGGTTCGTATGGAAGTGTAGCTGCTAATGAAGCTACGAGAATATACTAGATGTATGTTTAGGTTTGCAATGAAGTCATTACGAAATTGAAGTTGCGGCTCGGTGATGGATGAGCATTGCGGAGGCGGCTTTGAGATGGAGATTGCGGTTGTTAAAGCGGCGCACTGAGGTGTTATTGCGAGAGGTGGCTTCGATACGGGGAGGAAATGCCGCGAGAATGAGGAGGCGGAGTTCGGTTGGCGGTCGATACAAAGAATGGAGTCATTGCTGCGAGCAAGAGTAGGACTTCTTGGTGGTTGTGAGCGACGGGGAAATTGTAGGTGTTGGTTGGCTTGAACCGAGCCAACAAATGGACGAGAATTGAGGTGGAAGTGTTGCTCGATCTTTGGGAGAAATCATTACATTTGCCCGATTGATGGATTGCGGAATTCTTGTGTGTTCGATTCCGGGGAGTCAATGGAGTTGCGGCGAAAGTATGTAGGTAATCAATTTGTGCAGGCTGAGAAGCCTTGCAATGGAACTCGGGTGAATGGAGCAAGTTCGGGTGTATGAACCTGGAAATGGTTGTTGCACTTTCTTTGCAACATGAATGAGTTGTGTAGTGTGTAGCTATATGGGGCCAATCAAGATCTTGTGGCCCAGGTGGTTATGTTGAGATGGCGGTGGTAGGCTGTTAGCGTTCTCGAAGTTTAGGAGGATGCGGAAATGGAGTGGCAATACAAGGCCAACATGAAGGCTGTAGAAGTGCGAAGGGTAGGCGGCATTGCGGGTGCATTGCAGTGAAGGCGAGAGGTAGTCTTGTTGTGCGAGGTGTCAGTACAGGCTGCGGTGAGTGAAGAGGTGGATGAGAAGATTCGGAAGTGCAGTTTGGTGAAAATGAAGACGAAGTTATAGTCTTTGTGAGTCTTGTGAATGGCGGGAGATAGCTCATCCGAGCCTGTGATATGATGGAGGAGATTAAGACGGGGCACTTTGCAGGTTGGTGGATTGCATTGCAGTTAAGCAGGGTTGGTGCTAGGCAGAATGGCAGGTTGCGGCTGGTTGTGAGGGTTGGTTATTTTGAATTGTGGTTGTTGCTATTGAAGTTTAGGGAGGCTTGTGATTTCGAGCGGAGAACGCAGTCCGATGTCTTTGGAATGTGATATGGCAGTGTAGTTTACTGCCAGGGATATGTTGTGAATGAGTTCTGGTGGTGATTATTGCAAGTTGTTGTTGGACGGGGAGAAATTGCAAGTGGTAATGAGTTACGAGCCATCATAGGTGAGTGCATTGTTGCGGCACAAGGATTGTGCATTACAACATCTGGCGGTCTGCAATGGCCTATCCCAGTGATTGATCGAGCGGAGCCCGACTCGTCACGAATAGTTGGCTCGATTCATATCGACGACTCGGTTTGACTCGGTTTAACCGAGTTGACCCGAAATTGACCCGACCGAGTTGACTCACCGAACCGTGTGACGGGCGGACTTTGCCGGTCACCTGAACCGATTCCCGGCGACTTTTCCGGCCGATTTCCGGCCACAATACCAGTTTTCCGGCGAGCATATTTTTGGGTCATATTTTCACATGGGTTTCTCACACATGGTTCATGGGCTTGGTGGACTTTTTGGTGATGGACTTTGAAGACCTAATTTTGGAAAGTGTGAAGGCTATAAGAAGAAGGAGTTTCTATTCTTTTGAGTAACACGTATTTTTCTCTCTTGGAGTTTTGGAGGAGAGCGATTCTACTAGGGTTTGCTTCCATTTTATTTTACATGTTCTTCATCTTATTTTTGATAATAATTATGTTGAATCAAAATACTATGAGTAACTAAATACTATTTATTGGTTATGGGATAATAAGTGGATTTCACAAATAAGATTTGATTCAATGTATTAGTTTTGTCTCAGTAATTTATTGATTATGATTCATGGTTTATAATGTTTATGATTTGATAGTTTGTTTGGTTGAGTCCGGAATCAATCCGATCTACTTTCATATCTAGAGCTATATTAGGGTTTTCAATTCGAAAATGTTGTCTATCCTTTGATTTTGAGTAGCATAAATGTGGGTAGTGCTTGTAGTGATATATCCTACTAGTCACATATGAATCATAACTTGGGTTAAATCGAATTAGTGCTTTTACATTTTGGTTGCCTTGATTAGTCTTATTCCGAGAAAACTTATTGCTTTTAGGGAGTTAAACTTAATTGTGCTTTTACACTTTAGGTTGCTTTCTAGGAAGAATTCACATATGCATCTTTTAATGTGGTTGTGATGAAATCGGGGAATTAGCGGGATACTCTTGCGATCAAGGTATCCCAGTACTTTTAGTAAATGATAGATTAAAATTTCAATTCTAGTCATTGTTGATAATTCGAGTTTGTGAATGAAACTATCCAGTGACCAATACTTTCTCCTTATTGATAAATTTTATTATTACTTTGCTTTCAATTTATTTTTATTGCTTTGAAACATCAACATCCCCCTTGGTTACTAAGAAACTGAAAATTTGCATAACAACATAAGCCTCTCTGTGGATACGAACTCTTTCTTATTGCATACTACTTTATTTTAGTGAAGCAAGAAAGTGAAATTATTTTTGACCGGGTGACAACCGACCATCCAGTTTCACATTCTGGAATTCAATCAAACAAAATCAAGGTAAAAACGCACCAAAATTCACCGCGGAAGCCCTAACTATGCCTACGAAATACAAATTAAGTTAATATCGAGATAAAAGGGAATGAGCGGTTTCAATTAAAAGGGTTTCCAAATATGGTTTAGTATTACGTTTTTTCTTCCATGGTTGAGCGAAATAGTATTACTGGGTGGATTAATCATGGCCGTCCTTTATATACTCAAAATGTAAATCTCCCCGAATCTCAAAACCTAGTGATTATGATCAATCTAGACCGTCCTTTATGTGTCCAAACTATAAAGAGCCGTCGATATAGGAAAACACCATTATCCCTTATAATATAAAATAAATACTCCCTCCGTTCCTAAATAATAGGCTGTGTAAATCTCCCCGAATCTCAAACCCTAGTGATTATGATCAATCTAGACCGTCCTTTATGTGTCCAAACTATAAAGAGACGTCGATATAGGAAAACACCATTGTCCCTTATAATATATACTCCCTCCGTTCCTAAATAGTAGGATGGTTTCTATAAATAGATGTTTAAAAAAAAATAGGTTGGTTTCCTAATTGGGAAAGTCAAATGTTACTTTAGTTTTCTGGGACCACTTTTCTCTTAACTTCTTTTGATGACAATTGTCATGTCTCATGTGGACCATTTCACTTTACTTCTTTTGCTGACAAGTGTCATGGGACCATTTCACTTCACTTCTTTTATTGACAAGTGTCATGAGGACCACTTTCAATGATTAGTTCTCTTAATTTCCTTAATTTTCTCTAAAAACAAAACCAACCTATTAATTAGGAACATAGGGAGTAGATGTCTTGAGTACAAAACAAAGCTTGGCTAAGTTAGGCTAGATAAAGAGCGGCCGAAATTTATCTAGGGAGAAGATAAACCTACGGTAGTGGTTTGTTCAATTTAAATATTATAAGTGTTTTATTAATTAGTCTTTCACTAATTGCTCGTAATAAATGATCTATTAATTTTTCTGATTATAAAGTGATTTATTAATTAGTGTTTCACTAATTGCTCATAATAAAAATTATTAATCTTTTAATTATAAATGTTCCTTCATTAATTTAATAAATATTTATTTTTATTAATGAATAATTTTGATAAAAATAATATAATAGACATTTGTGGTGGTAGTGGGTGGTGGAAGCGCTGACGGTTCTTATAAAGTAGTAGAGGCGGAAACATTAGTGGTGGTCATGGGTGCAGCCAAGCCAAATTGTAATTATTTTTTACCTTTTTATCGTAAAATGGGTTACAAAGTCCATTTTGCACCTGTATCCAACTTGCTAAGAATTTTTGCTCCCCTTTTGCAAAATCCTGGTTCCGCCCCTGGCGGTGGGTGCTGGTGAGTAGTGGTGGACAATATTAATTTTGTGTAGTTACAACACGAAAAAACATCGGATTGTGAAAGATGTGGCTGGATGTTTTAGCACGATTGATAAACGCAAATATCATATATTTCAGGGATGATATTAAATCATATAGGATAAAATGTTCATAATTGTTGTTGGATCACCCCAAATGGAACCCCTGCTATCTTTGGTATCATACCGTATAAATTATGGATTTTTAGTGTTAACATAAAATTGATCTAAATACGTACAAAAGAGAATATTACACGGAAAAAAAATTATAATGAAACAAATTAATTGACGACCTTTTGTTCAATCTAAACCTCATACATGGTGTTTGTGATTGAAAATTAGAATTACGTCCAACAAACTACAAGGGATTGGCGGTAGTGGTGGTGACAATGGTGGAGTCAGAAATTAACATTGAGGAGGCTACTCTTTTTTTTTTTATTAAAAGAAACACATAAACTCTGGTAGACTAAACCATATATATAGATGAGCAAACTACTATTTGTAGGTAACATTAAATTTTTTCATGTAGTTATTAGAATTTTAAGGAGGACTAGAGCTAAGTTGGTCAACCCTGGGCTCTTCCACTGGGTGGTGGTGAAGAAAAGAATTGTATCATCTGGTTTTGTGGTGGTGGCGGGTCTTGGAGAGCAATAACATACTATGTTAATTCCGCAACGCCACAAAACCTGTGACACTATCTAGTCTAGTAGAATACAAAACAAAGCTTGGCTAAGTTAGGCTAGATAAAGAGCGGCCGAGATTTGTCTAGGAGGATAAATCTACGGTCGTGGTTTTTTCAACTAACTATTATAAATATTTTATTAATTAGTGTCTTATTAATTGCTCATGATGAATGATTAATTAATTTTTCATGATAAATGTTCATTTAATAAATCTAATAAATACATATTTTTGCTAATAAATAAGTTTATTAAAAACTATATATATATTGATCGACAAAGAATGTGGTACTGGCGAGTTTCGAACTCAGGTAACTGGTATCATCACCCAATGAATTTACCACAATAACCCCGGTTAAAAACTATATTAACTAGATAGTAACCCGTGCTCTACACCGGGTAATTATGCATTTTTTGGTTTGATTATGAATTTTTGATGTGTTACCGGGTAGTTATGTTTTTTTTGGTTTGATTATGAATTTTTAATGTGTTACTTTGTGACACCGCATTAGCAACCTTGTATCCTTTTTATGATGCCCGTCAAGTAAGATAATTATCTAAGGTAAATTGATGAAATTTTTGGAATAATGTTACATTTCCATTTTCATAATAGTAAAGTTTAGTTAAAATTGTTGGAAAATACTGTCAGCACATGAATGTCAACCGCATAGAAGATTCTATTTAAAATAAGTGAAAAGTAAAAGAGTTCAAATATAGGAATGTAACTCCATTCTTATTGTACTCTTCGTATTAAAGAAACAGGGGTGTCGATGTCACTCGTTTCCTTCACCCTTTCTACTGGTTCAAATCCATTATATTTCTTACTGCACCATCAGTTTCTGGTAGCTCCACAGACGCTACCTCTCCCAAGTGATCCTGACAATTCCAAGAAATCCACTAAAGCAATTCTTAACAAATATGCTAACGGGATTTGGACCTTGGTCTAATCTGTACATATCTGATTAAATGTACATCCTGGTCCAATGACATTAAGAGACCGCTTATTTGGAGTAATGTATACAGAGGCATGCACCGTTTTGTATCATCAGTTGTATGTTTAATAGCTAGATAACAAAAGTATAGATGTACAGAAGTACCTGGGCATGGCCTGATGCCAATGGTAGCCAGATCCCCATCATGTTTCACCCACTGAAGTGGTGGGGACCCTTTTCAGTCCGTCCAAAACTTTTACCAAAAGCATCAAAACGAAAACAACTAATTGGTCATCCATATTAAGAAGGAAAGAAAGAGGATGAGAGAGATGTTATATGCTTAGAGCAAGTCTTATGGTGGAATCCATCCATCTTCCATCTTCCACGCCACCTCAGCATTTGGAACTATGGATGGAAGCGCAAGTGTAATGGTGGAATAGTAGAAACGCTATTCTTAATGGAGCTAAAAAAACGCCAATAAGATTGGAGCTAAAAAAACGCCAATAAGAATGAAGCTTTTTTTCCAACCGTTAGATTTCAACAACTCATCTTAAATCTACGGATTAAAAAAAAAACGCAATTCTTAATAGAGCTAAAAAAACGCCAATAAGATTGGAGCTAAAAAAACGCCAATAAGAATGGAGCTTTTTTTCCAGTCGTTAGATTTCAACAACTCATCTTAAATCTACGGATTAAAAAAAAACGTAATTCTTAATGGCATTTTTTTAGCGTCAATCTTATTGGCGTTTAACGCTATTCTTATTGGCGTTTAGATGGATTCCACGAACCCTTCCACCAAACCATGGAACCCTCCTTGGATTTTTTGTGGAAAGCCCCAACTTGGAAGCCACTAGACTTGACATTCCATGATTTTTCCACACTTGGAATTGCTTGGACTCCACCATAAAACTGGCTCTTACCAGTGGAGAGGCATTTGGAAAAAGAGAAAGCAGATGGAAAGAGTGAGGTCTTGGAGGTAGAAGACGAAGAGTATTTAAGTGTATTGACAGTTGATGTTGCCCCCACTCTCATTTCCATTGTTGATTTTCTTAAGTTTCTCACGAACTCAATATTCTTACAACACTTTGTCTTGGTTGCTAGATATAGATGGAACAAAAAAGTGGGTAGTCAGGCAGTTAAAATGTGTGGCTGGATAAAGTATGGGACCGATGTTTTGGATGATTTATAATTGGTACTATAGAAATAAAAAGATGAAGAAACAATAAAAATGAAGTTTTAGGAACCTTGATGTCTGATGTTCCGTTTGTAATATTGAATTCCAACAATAGCAAAAAAGTGTGAAATTAAGATAAAGAACATAAACTAAATGTAACTGCACATCTACAACTTAAGATTCCAAGAGAATTAAATAGATTTCTAGGATTTTTTAGATTCCTAACCTTGTATCAAGTTATTGGATGTTGTTCCTGAGCGGCTAAAAATGCTTCTACCCGTCCAATAGTAGAACTCTCACACACGGAATGAAGACTCCATAAAGACAGTTCACCAAAACAGTGTGATGAACAGGTGCAGGATACTGAGTTATGAAGTGGTGCAGGTTAAGGAGTTATGCAGTGTAGGATAAGGATTTATTCTGTCAACGGTCACACATGTTATTCATACGTGTGTAGCATTTATTAGCTGTCAATTACTATCACTAACGGTCTGTATAAAAGCATGTCTTAACATCTTTTGTCTGTGTATTGTTTTCTCTAAGAATCAATCAATCCGTGTGATTGTTTTCATCACCATTTCTACTATGTCATTATGGTATCAGATAGGGTAGGGTTTTCAAACCGACATTGATCCTACAACCTGAAGCTTCATCTTCCTAAACCGCTGCATCTCTCTGGATTTTCAAGCTTCTTATCTTCTTTCTTGCTGGTGATTCTTTATACTCAGAGATTTCATCTTTTCTTGTTTGTTGTTTTCAAACATTTGTTCATCGAATCACCAATCTCATATTCGATTTTCGTCTTTAATCTTTCTTGAAATCGTTGTTTTAAAACATAATTTCTTGATTTCTTTCATCAATCTCACAACTCTGTGAGTTTCCTTCAAATTTTGTTCTTGAATCTCAGATCTGTTTCTTAATTCAAGAATTTCTTGATTTCTAAATGGAAAATCCCACTGCTACTTCGTTTTCTCGTGCTCAACTTAATCAAATTACCAATTTTATTACTCTGAAACTCAAAGAAGACAACTATTATACATGGAGGAATTTAATGAATCCAGTGATTCACCGGTACAAGCTTCATCGATTTCTAAATGGCACATATCCTTTTCCACCGCAATATACATCACCAAGAAATGAAGCCAATGGTGTTGAGAATCAGGCATACACAGATTGGGTTGAAAAAGATTCCACAATCATCATGTGGATAAATTCTACAATCTCTGAATCAGTAATTCCATACTTTTCCAGATGCACTACTTCTAATCAATTATGGCTGAGTATTGAAGACAGATTCTCTCGAGCCTCCTCAACACATTCTATTCAACTTAGAACAAAGCTGCTATCTCTTACTCAAGGTGAAAAATCAATCCCTGCTCTCATCAATGAAATCAAACTACTGTCTGATCAATTAGCTGCAGCTGGTGAAATAGTTTGTGATAGAGAATTAGTGGTTATTACACTCAAAGCTCTTAATTCTGAGTACATTCCATTTGCAACCTTTATGAGACATAGAAATCCTCCTATTACTAGTATAGAATTTCATAATAATCTTCTTAGTGAAGAAACTGTGGTTAGTGAAAGACTCAAGAATGCTAAACAAGAGTCAGATGCTAAGGCTTTTATGGCACACAACTATAGACATTATTTTAGAGGATCTTCAAGCAGAGGAAGTTATAGGGGAAGACACTCAAGTGGAGGAAGGTACCCCTAATCTAGCTATTTTCTCAAGAAACATCTATGAGAGAGGCAATTGAGCTAGTGAAACTCAACCTTGTCAGATATGTCTCTCTGACAGTCATCAAGCACCTAACTGCACTCATAGATTGAATTTTTCTTACAAAGGAAGACCACCACCAGCAAATCTAAGTGCAATGTTGGCAGCAGATGATATATTTGATAAAGAAGAATGGATTGTAGACAATGGAGCAAACAATCATATTACTGCTGATAAATCTGCTTTCCATGAAGCATCTCCTTATGATGGAACTGAGCTTATTCACACAGTAAATGGTGGAGGTATGTCCATAACTCATACTGGATACACTAGTAGAACTGTTAATGATCATTCTTTCTTGCTTAATGATATCCTTCTAGTACCTCAAGCCTCACACAAAACTGTTATCTGCTCATAAATTCACTTCTGATAATAATTGTACTCTAACTCTTGATTCTCATGGCTTCTCTGTGAAGGATCAGACCTCTGGGAAGATTCTTTTCCAAGGACCACATATAAATGGTCTATATCCTATCAAATTCAACTCAACTCATCATGCTTATGCATCCACAATAAGTGACACATCTCTTCTTCATAAGAAATTTGGTCATCCTTCGTTTCAGACAGTTCAGAATATCTGTAAACTTTTACAAATTTCTAATGTCTCAAATAAACCATTCTTCTGTAATGAATGCAAATTGTGTAGATCACATAAACTGCCTTTTCAATTGTCAACTTATGTAGCTCATAAGCCATTAGAACTGTTACACATTGATCTTTGGGGTCCTTGTTCTGTAGCTTCTATATCGGGCAGTCTGTACTATGCAAACATTGTAGATGAATGCACAAAATATTGTTGGGTTATTCCTTTATCTTCTATGTCTGATTTTAAACATGATTTTATCACTTTTGTTACAGGAATTGAGAAATTACTTACTCACTCTATAATCACAATCAGAACTGATAATGGATGTGAATTTTAAACCAATCTACCATGTTATTACTCCAAGCTTCATTTTCTAAACCAATCTAGAAACACATAAATGATTGTAACTACTCAAGTCAGTTTCATTGTTAATGTAATGTTAGTGGCAATTTGAAAAAGAGATAATTAGAAGACAAACCTTGTAAGCCCTGAAAAATCTCTTCCACCCTTAACATGACTGGATCTCAATATTGAGCACCCGGATTTGATGATGATAGTTAGTCTGCTTAGGATCTTCTATAGTTTCCCTGCCAATGGGGTTTTCTTAGTTTTTTGATAAATAGATAAAGAGAAATAGAGAATCACCTATTGGGACTTTTGGATACATGGAGTTGTCGAGAAAAATAAGATAAGGCTGAGTTTGGGATTTTGTATCAATCCTATTGTTGATATTGGATAAAAATAAGTTGAATAACTTTGAAGCAAAAAAAAAAAAAAAAAAAGAGTAAACAAAAAAAATGAATGATATGATTAGCGAGTTACGTTACCCAAATCTTCACTGTATCACTTTTTTTGCTTGAACTTTTTTTTGCTGGATTTAGTATCATCGATCGTCATCATACCTATTGCCCCGAAAAAAAAAAAAGAGATGGAGAGAAGAAAGTGAGGTAAAGGAGTTTTGTGATTCATTAAACAACTTGTTGTTACCTTCTTTTCTGGTTTCTCTATCGAGTGTGGATCTCCCGGCATCTTCTTTTGGTTGTGGTGATGTGGTCTTATTGGTGAAGAAGAAGTGGGAAGTTATTTATTGACTTAACGAACCCGAAGGTAAAAAGTGGGGCAGTTGCTTACCGGATTCTATGTAAGTTATAGGGTGTAAATAATCGGTGTAAATAGAGTGTCAACACATGAATATTGATAGTTGGTGTGGGGCCATAATTAATAAGAGAGCCGTATTTTCTAATACTCAAACCACAATTGTACACATCAGCTTTTGGTGGGGTCAAAGTGAATGAGAATTCATTATTTAGTTTCAATTATCATCTTGTTTGATAATTTTTAATGGTGGTAGTGAAAGAAGCAATGGGTGGTGGAAACAGTGGCGGGTATTTGTGAGTGGTGGAGGTGGTAACATTACTGGTGGTGGAAAAAATAGTGGGCATGGCTGGTTTTTAGTACGGTGGTAGATGTTAGTGAATAATAGTGGACAATAATAGTTTTGTGTCTTTACAAACTGGGCAACATTTTATTGTGATAGATGTAGTTGGATGTTTTTAGCATAACTGGTAAGGACAAAACACAAATATTTTGAGGAGGATACTAAATCATATAAGATAATTTGATCATGACCGCTGGATCACCCAAATGGGATCCCAGCTATTTATAGTACTCGATCGAATAAATCACGGTTTTTAGTATTAAAATAAAATTGATTACATTTTCAGAATACAAAACAAAGTTTGGACAAGTTAGGCTAGATAAAGAACGATTGAATTTATACTTGCAGAACATTAATCTACCGCTATAAATGATCACGTTTAATTAAAATTTAATAATAAGTTCAATTGATATTTTATAATAAATGTTTCTTTATCAAATGAATATATTTTTGTTGATACATAATAAATTTATTTGATATTAACCATATCAGTAAGCATTAATGGTGATTGTGATGGTGGGCAGTGGTGGGGATAATGGTGGTGGGTATTGGTGAGACTGGTGGAGTGGTGACGATAATGTGGTGGTGGAAGAAGTAGTGGTAGTAGGGTGAGAAAATGGGTCCTAAGATAGGTAAATTAAGCACTAATGGTGGTTGTGATGGTGGGTGGTGGTGGTGGTGGATCGGCGGTACAAAAATTATTTCAAAAAACTAGAAGGAATCCTAGCGACAAGCTGGGCTCCTACTCCTTTCTGAATAACAATCCATAATATGTGGAAAAGGAAATTACATTTCTTAGCATTAACATCAAACCTAGACAAATGGTTTTGCAACCTCTATAATAAATTCACCAATTCATCCCCCAGCTCGCGGAGCATCAAAAAAGCTAGGGTGCAAACCCATAACCCTGAGCTAAGCATTTATCCAAGTATTTTTTTTTTGTTTTTACGAGTAATAACATAATTTAAAGCCAAATACGGCTGAAAAGCACAAACCCCAACACCAGTGAACGGCGAAACCCCGGTAACATCCAAACACATGTCACGGTCATTATCCCAATTATAAGCAAGAATGTCCGCTGGACGCAAAAATGAACTCCAACTCAACATCCTTCCTGGCAGGGACTCCTGCACGAAATCACATATCGGCAATGGTGTCACGAACAAGATCATGTCGATATTTGAGACCCACCTCCTTCGCGCAATGCAAGGCATGATCTCTGTAACAATCCATGTCTCTATTACATGAAGCACACAAGCTATCTTCAGATAATAAAGAGATACATAACCGATAACTCAGAATAACACTAAATTGTCTCGCACCAACCCTCTGATTAAGCCCTTCAATAGGTAAAGCCTTGAGAAAATCTTGAGCATGGCTAGTCTTGTTGCATTTCCAAAGAGCACTGTCACGCATAGACATGGCAAATTTTGTTGGCATATCTGATAGGTGTAGAATACACCGTATTTACTATCTAGTAGTTACGCTTTCTTTGCTATTTTTCTTGTGAATTATGTACTTTACGTGTGTTTTTGAGTTATTAGGTACTCTGGAGTCGCACGGAGGAAAATAAGAAGAAAGTATCCAATTTGAGCAAAAAGGGAAAAAGTATCATCTCATGGGCGAACACTATCGAGAGCCAGGAGGTGTTGCCGATTCTCGACAACAAAGAACTTAGAACTCAGACCAATTGGATCATGAGCTAGGTGGACTGCAAGTAGCTGGGCTGAAGATTAATTTGTGGGCTTGTCACTGGTTGTGGATTTCGCACAAGGGCAGCACACATGTGCCGGTGGAAACAAGTTGTGTTACAAGCAGAAAGGGGATCGAGTTCTTCATCATTTCAATAAGTGAGACCCTATGTTTCTTCTTGCTACCTGCCAGAGATCGAGTTGAGCAAAGAATTGCTTCATTAAAAAAACCAACCAAGAGAAGAAAATAAAGTTATGTCTGTAGCTGATTCAACAAAGTAGAGACGAAAGGGTGCTGCAATTGATTCACAGATGAAGAATTGAGTGAGAAGATAAATGGGGGTTTCTGAGTCTGTGACTAATCGGAAAAGGTATTGGAATGAGCTCAAAGTGCAGGCATGGTGGATGATAATGGAAGAAAGCTGAAATGGGTCTTGGTTGAATTTGGAGTGAAGAAATTAGGGTATTGATAAGGGTTTTGGCTCTGTGATTGAGGCTAAGGGTTGCAGCTGATGGAGATGATGAATTTGTGATTGATTCATATGGTATCTAGGTATGGCGGAGGTTCAATTAGGGTTGGATGGTTATTTTAGAGTTACTATGGTGGTTTCTGCTGAGTCATTTCATCGGAAGTGAAGAACAATGGAGGTGATACTACGGTCAATTGGTTACAAGGGTTTGAAGGCGATCTTTGAAATGGAGATGAAGGTGTAGTGCAGGTGTTTGATGCTGCTGATTGTTGCCATTGAGAATGGAGTCGGCCGAGAAGGAGGTGTTAAAAGGGCTTGGGTCTGGTGGATTTGAGACAATGATTACAGGAGTTAGTGATTGAACTGGTGTTGTAAGCTCCAGTTGAGAAGGTTACAGGGCTAGAGAGGATTGCAGTGAATGGCTTGAGTTGTGGGACTGAATTGCAGGAAAGGGATTGTGCGCCTGTAGAGAAGGAAGTGTGAACTAGAAGGTTGAGTGGTTGGCTGTTGTCGTTGGTAACCGGAAGTTGAGTTCGAGCAACAATTGGGAGCAGTATAGCCGAGTTAAGAAGGTGACAGGGAGTAGCAGTTCAGACAAACAACAGACTGAGATTGAGCTGTAGGCTGGGATTCAAGGGTGCAGTGAGGTGTGTTGATCTTTTATCAAGGTTACGAAAAGTGAAGGCTGGTGTGCTTTCATAGGTGGATAAGCGGGGCATTGCATAGAAGAGAAGAAATGGGTAGTTGTAGCTGTTGCCATCGTGATGGAGAAGATGGAATGAGCGGAGCTTGAGGCGGTGGAGTCTTTGTGACAACATCTATATTGCAAATGGAGTTGGAATGTGGCTAGGCGAGAAAACAAGATAGGTGGAGCTGCAATTCGGTGGTGGTATGCTTGAATTGGACCTACTGGGATTATGAGCCACAAATGGGGATTGAGAAGAAAGGAGCCTCTGTCTTTGTTATAAAGCAACCTGCAAACGGGTGAAAATGGCGCGCCGATGAGCATAGTTCCGAGTCGGTTTCAGAACTTGAAGCATGAATCGCAATATTTCACTGAATCATGAAGGGGTATGAGTCGAATGGAAGAGTTGGCGGCCGGACGTATGAGTTACGAGTCACGCTTTTGGGTACGTTTTACGCAAGGAATGAGAAGTTGGGTTTGATGGTTTTTGTGAATGTATGAATTGCGAGAGAAGCGAGTTGAGATACTGGAAGTGTAAAATGTCTTGTGACAGCGTCGATGGCGGAGGCAAGTTCGGGTGGCTGGAGATAATTTTCCGGCGACGGATTAAACGACCGGTGACCGGATTCCGGCGATGACGTCAGCAAATCCGGCGACCAGTTTTGGACCCAAAATTCCCGAGAGACTTATTTTCACACATGGGCTTGGTGGACGAATTTGAGATGGGTTTGGAGAAGACTTGACCTACTTTTGGGTATCCTTTTGGGAGAGGCATATAAATAGAACTTTTTCTCTAAACCTAGAGAGATCTCCATTAGGGAGACTTCTACTTTTGTCTAGGGTTTCACATGATAGTTTTCTTCTTTGCTTTCTATGATGATTTCCAAAAACACAAGTAACTAAGTTTTTATTATTGGTTGAAGATGTAGTTGGATTTTGCAACCAAGTTATGATTTTTATGAATTAGTTTTCTCTCAATATTATCGTTTGATTTCTACAGGTTATAATAATTGCATGATTGAAGTATTGCAATATGATTGAATGTTTGTTTAGTCGAGTCTAGAATTGATTGAACTCACATCCATATCTATAGCTATTTTAGGGTTTTCATCGAGCGATAACCTTGAATACGAGTAGCATGATATGATTCTAGGTTGTAGTGATACATCCTTGAAATCATATGTAGAAATTGACCTTTGTCCGAATTGTTTACGCAATGTATTACAATTGCATTGATTAGCCTATTTCTGAAACTTAATGCTCCTAGGAATTGAACTTGATTAGCGCAAGGCGTTAGGTTATTCTTTAGGTAGATTTCACATACGCACTCTAATGTGTGTGTTGATAACTTAAGAAATTTACTTTAGTATTCTTGCAATAAGGTATTCTATGGCTTTTGATGATAGCGAGATTAAATACGAATTCTATTCATATATTCATAAACTTGTTTACAATTGAAGATGAAACCTTTATCCAATATCACATCCTTGATTTGCGAGTTTACTTTTTATTGTTTTATTTTTATTTTATTTTTATTTACACATTCACAAAACCCCTGGTGTTTTATATAGGAAACCATAACAATTTGACAACCTAGACCTCTCTGTGGGAACGATCCTTTCTTGCCCTTGCTATATTTATATTTTGAGTAGTAAGAAAGTGTAAATTATTTTTGACGCTTACGACCGCGATCAAATTTTGGCGCCGCTGCCGGGAGGCAGCGGTTGTTAATTGTTTTTGGTTTCTTATTTTTGTATTTAGTTTTGTTTTACTTTTTCTTATTTCTTGGTTCTTATTCGAGTTTTGAGAATCTCGTTTCAGGTACCAATTTCTATGGACGGAGCATATTGGAGCAATCAATACGGCTTTCAACCTCAACAATATGAAAACTATCACCCTTATGGGGAATACAATCAAAACCAATCCTTTGGTTATGGTCAATATTCCACGTACCCTTTTAGTTGTTCTCATACATTCCAACCTTCTCACGGTGGGTATTGGTAGGAGCTTAAAAGTGATTTATCCTACGACTATGTCTAAACCGCAAGTGCACGGCGTCTATCGGAGACGCGGCAAGTACGGGTCGATCCCACAAGGACTTGTGGTGCTTAAGATGATCAAATGGCTATGCTTAACTGAATTCCTAGAGGAGTAACACAATTATAAGGTTGTCGAAGCGACTGAAAATGGTTGAAGTGACTCTGAACTAAGGAAAAGAAATAAAATGTGACAATGGGAAGTACCAGGGTGGTGAATCCACCACTAGACTCTATGCTAAGGTCAGTTAACTCATGTTGTGCTCTTACACCTACCTAAGGAAGATTCTAAGGAGTAATACATCACTAATCTCACTAGTTCCCCCTAGTATAGAGTGTCTTTTTACAGTACACTCTATCACAGGTTCTTTAGTTCATTACTAAGCATCACTCATATTTTGTTAAGCACATATCTCATCCTTGGAAGTTCTGATGGGGGAATTGATTAACCTTTAACTCTAACTCTCTCCTAGTATTGGTCCGTCTTCTTACAAGATGACCAATCACAAGAGAGTTAGATTACTTAGCTAATTATACTCCTAATTCGTGAAGCATGGTAATAACAGCAACATCAATCTAATTTACTCAACATATAATCTAGGGTTTCAACAACACCCTAGCAAAAGATCTTAAAACATGATTCAAATACAAAGAAATACAAATTAAACCTAAATGATACACTGGCTAGTCCAGGCATGCCCTCAAACATCCAATTACACCTTCTATTTATACATGCATAATCCCCCAAAATATCAAACCCTAAATTTACTTTAAAATAGAAATTAAATTCAATAATCTCTCACCCACGTCTCTGGAATCGAGTGATGGCTCTACTCAATCGTCTCGACTCCATTAATTGATTGCTTACGTAAACCTAACCCTAGTTCCATTTATCTCTTTCATAGCCTCTAGAGTTGTTGAGAGAGGCTAGGCAAGGGATAACTAAAACTAGAGGTGGCGAAGATGGAGCGGCTGTTGCGGGAGTGGTTGTTGCGGGCATGGCGGGAGATGGTGATGATGGAGGTGGTGAGGGCGCTCTCGTCGGGGAGAGGGAAGGAGGTGGCGGAAGAGCGAGCTCGCTCTGTCGGGTGAAGAGGTATGGGGGAGGAGAAGAGAATAGGGTTAGGTTTTGGTGATAGGGCTTATATAGGTGGTGTGATGTGAAGCGGGTGCATCAGGATTTGATGTGAAGGTCGGAGCGAGCGTCGGATGTAGCAGGTAAGATCTGAACGGCTGAGGTAGAGTTGGGACGATTTGGTGTTGCACAGGAGCAGCGAACTTCGATGCGCGTGGAGGCAGCGACCGTTGGATGTAGAAGATCGAAATCTCGACGGCTTGGAGTGGACGGGCTCGGATCCGGGTTGCGGGTCGGGTCTAGCTCAAGCCCATGTCTTGTAGATGAGTTGCTTCTTGTTGGGTTGCAACTGTTTCGTGCGCGGGCTTTGGCTTTCTGCTCCATAGATGCTCGACTCCAATTCTTCGCTCCTTGGCTCCTCATTTCTCGAGCTTTATTTATTACCTAAAAACACAAAATTAATTAATACAAATATTTATTCTTGAAAACAAAGAAAACACGAGAATGCTGGGATAATATCTCGATTTCTAAGCGCAAAAGATGAGTAAAATGCCAATAAAAAGGTGTATAAATATGCACTATTTGGCACTCATCAAATACCCCCAAACCCGAATTTTACTTGTCCTCAAGTGAAACGAAAATGAAGAAATCCTAACTATACCACTATCGTAGGTCTCTCGAATGCATTTAGCGTATGCACTAAGCCTTTAAACCCCTAGGTGTCCCTAGTGGACGAGTTGTAGTCTCGTGAGGGTTTACCGAGGTGTACCCACAAAACCTTCTCCAACTTCGAGTGTAAAAGAGTCTCAAGCATCCAAGAAGCTATGAGGACATAGAGTTTCTGCATGCTAGTAACAAGAAGTTAGAACTATCGAAGAATACATTCTCATCCTTAAGTCTTTGAGCGAGAAGTAACCATACCATATGAAAGAATTCGGATTCGATTGTGATCATAAGTCTCAACTTCGCCTCACCATTAAGGTTTTATGATAATTGCACTCAAAAAGATCGCTTTTTTAGTCTCTCATGTGTGCAGGCGGGAGTAAAGAGAGAAATCTTGCACACGTTGTAGGTAAGAAGGATAACCTTCCGAAATAAAATCTGAGACTCCACGAAATGTGGACAAAAAAGAATCTTTTTCTCGATGATCTCTAAGGAAGGAAATCAACCATTAGCAAGGATGGGAGTACTCACTCACTTCTCACCCGATCGGCAATTAATATCACTCTCTCATAGGAACCATAGAAACGTCTTCAATCTTCGGTCTTCGGTCTTCAAATATTGATGACGAACTTCTAAACTTCACAAAACTTAACAATTTTTAACTTTTCTACTCAAATTCATTGTTGTTTGGATTTTTCTTTTTAAATTCTTCTTTACCATGGTGGTAGCAAAAATAAACTACAATATTTTTTTGATTTTTGAATTTTTTTGAATTTTTTTTTTTTTTTTTTTTTACATTACAATAAGTGAAAATAAAAATACAAATAATGAAACAACTAACTCCATGGACAAAGGACTTTATCACTCAATTTTTCCACAACTTGTATTGTCTTGATTTTATAAATTTTATTAATTCTCATCCTGTTTTCTTTTCTTTGTTGCACATAAACCTTGGACTATATCAATTTTTCTTTCAATATTCTGATGATGCTCCGTTTGTTGACGATGATGTGTTTCTATGGGTCTTGCTGATTGAGAGAGAGAGAGATGCTAACGGCAAATTGGTATTTAGAAGGAGTTTTCATCTTTAGACGTCACCCTCATGATTGACAAAAACTAGCACTCAAGAGATCAAAAGTAGTGCTGAAATTGGTGCGAAGTTGGGTAGCTCACCATTCCTACCCGAATTTACGTACGGTGACACACACTCTAACAAACTTTTCTAGAAAGTTGCAAAAAATTGAAGGTTGGTGCCTCACTTGATGTAAATTGGGTAGTCTCCACTATGGGTGATCACAATTCTACTACCGAATATCTAACAACACCTAATTCGCCCTCCGGTATGGTTAAATCCAACTTTAACGCTCTAATCAACTAAGGAACCCGATTGTGTTCTCCGGTACTTCTAACTTTTGTTATTTCGGTCAGATTCTCTATGTAAACATAGCTAGAAGCATGCTAGTGACTCTAAAATCTCTAAAAGTTGGAGGTTTTTACAAAAAGAGTTTTGAATTTTTTTTTTTTGAAAATAAAAGGTAAAATAAAAGACTAAAAACTCTAAATGCAAAAATATGCAAATGCACCCCCAAACCTAAATCAAACATTGTCCTCAATGTGTCGACAGATAGGAAAAATTTTAAACAGTCACATACCATGAGAACTATGCTGAAAAGATAAAAGGGAAGAGATTACCGGTATGTCGGCGGGAGCAAGGTTGAGCTTCATTAGTCAAGGCTAAAATCCAACATTCTCAGTGGAGATCATATTGGATTAGCATAATATATGCGCAAGAAGACTCAACCGATGTAAGAAAAGAAAAATTTAACAAGTCCTACTGGATATATACAATGAAAATTTACCATAAACCAACAGTCTAAAGAGTTGAGGATCAACCCAATAGAAAATATATACACACATTAACAGCCTTACACAGAAATAAAATGAGAGTGCAAGTAAGACTGCAAATGAGAATGAGTTTCCCCCAAACCTAAACTTGTGAACAGGTGTGTTTGTGAGAACAAAATCTTGCAATTTTAAAGGTACATCATGCAAAAGGTCTAACTCGAAATGAGTTTTGCTAATTACAAAGTGACATACACATTCCAACCGTGGCTCCTTAAGAGTGTTATACTTTGATGCAAAATAGTCCAAGAGGACTTGGGAAGCACAAAGCTCTAGGCCTAAGTTAGGCATTTTTAGAAAAGTTGGTTTTGTAATTTTGTTACAAACTACACCTAGGTTTGGTGGAGGAGTTTCAATTTGTGACTTAGGAGAGAGGTTAGGTACATCTAAGTTGTTTTCATGCATAAGATCATTTGCACCATCGCATACTTTCCTAAAGTCAGAAGAGGGTAAATCATGTTCACCAGCATAGAACAATTCATCAATCACCATGTCATAATCATCAGAGCAGGCAACATATTGTGATATGGGCAGGGAATCAGACACAACAATAATATCATGATCCAAAAGAACATTAGTGTCAACAGAAGATTCATCCTGTCCTAAGTCACAAACAAGTTGTGAAGCATGCTCACATTCACTGAAGAATTTCACAAAACTAAGCTTAGAATCCATATCACATATATAAATGTTAGAAGAGGTATCATTCATAGGGTTCACAGAAGAGACG
This sequence comes from Papaver armeniacum, assembly GCA_023531295.1. Classification (NCBI taxonomy): domain Eukaryota; kingdom Viridiplantae; phylum Streptophyta; class Magnoliopsida; order Ranunculales; family Papaveraceae; genus Papaver; species Papaver armeniacum. Next base: position 30,685 of record JAJJWW010006086.1, on the reverse strand, counting down.
CCTAACGTCTCTGAACCAAAAGATTCCATCATATTTTCTTCATGCATATGCTCTTCTAACATATCATAACCATCATCACCATCATCATAACAAAAATGCATTTCCCTATTAGCATTTCTAGTATACTCATTTACCTCTAGATTAGGTTCATATTCAATGTTAGTTGCATGAGTAGGAATAGAAACACTATTTTCAAGATTTACTTTATTAGGGACAATAATCATCCTATCATGAACTGCCTTCCATTCTTCCTTTTCTAAATGAATAAGGTTCATCTTTAAGAACATGTGACATTGTTCAATGGAGGGAGAGTCTTCAATAGTGGGTATGCATGTTTCATATGAATAATCATTAAATGGTTGTGCACATTGTTCACTAGAGAAGGGATGATCATGCATGTTGCTATATGGATGGTCATGTATTGTATTCGATTCAAGCCTAGCATTTTGTTCCATGAGCGTTTCCATTAGTGATTGTAAACAAGGAGTCTGGGAGTATAAAATTGTTCAACTCCCCACTGTGGTGACTGATACATGTGCTCATGATGGTTAGGGTATGAGTACTCAAGGTCAGGGCCCTGAGAAGGCTCATAATATGCCCTAAAATCATTATGGTCTATGGGGGTTTCATATGGTGAAGCGTGCCCGTAAGCAAGCTCTCTAATGGATTTGGTTCCATCCCCAGATGCAGACCAAAATCCTGACATGATTTATTGACTCAAATTGAACTCAAAGTCTAGTTTGGTTTATGTGGGTTTTGTTTGGTTTAAATGGGCTCATTTTTGGTTTTTGTGGGCTTCGGTTTATGCCCAGGTTAGATGAACAAGTGCAGCCCAGATTGAATGGCCTAGTATGTGGGCTGAGTTTTGTGCGCAGCCCAGCAGTTTGATTGTGAGCAGCCCAGCTTAGGCAGAAGCGGCCCAGCAGTGAGCAGAGCCCAGCAGAGAGGCTTATGTGGGCTTGGGTGGTTCAGTTTATGCTGAGCCCAATGGTTGGGTTTCAGAGCAGAGCAGTTTATGCTTATGTGGGCTTATATAGGCTTATGTGGGCTTAGTTTGGTTGCAGCCCAGGTGCACAGGCTTGGTTTACAGCCCAGGTCCAGCCCAACAGAGTTTGTAGGCTGGGCTTGGCAGGATTACAGCCCAGGTTGTGGGCAGCTGTGCGGCTAAGCTGGTTATCCAATTTATAGCTCAAGCTCAACAGCTGCAGGGGCTGGAGCTTGGCTCAAGGCATCTTGTTTTCATACAATCAGGCCAAGAGTGATACAAGCTATGCTCAAGCAAGGTTATGCTCATAATGCACAGGTTAAAGCAGCAGAGTAGCTAGCACAAGCTCATGCACAGGTCAGGTACAGGACAATTGTGTCAACTCACTCAGTTGACTTCTGCTGAGGTTTGCAACTAGCCTGGCTTTTCAAGTGACAGCACAAGCTCAACAAAATTCAATGGAGCTGTGCATGAGGCAAAAGGAGTTAAGGGTTACAGATCCGAGGCCTTGTATTGGCCAAGAGTTCACTGAGCAATGCACTAGGCACAAAGCAATGCACAAGGCAGATGACTCACTAGGCACACAAGCACAATTTTCAGGGCAGTATAATGCTCAGATACTAACCTCAAGTCTGCAGCACTGTGGTCTGCCTTGGGTTGGCTCAGTTGCTCAGCAGCACCTCACTCACAAAGCAATGCAAGGGTCAATTATAGTTCAATCACATGCTAAGCTCAAACTTGAGCTTTTCCTTGCCTTCCTTTGGTTGGCTCAGTAGCGCAGCAGCACCTGCTAGCTCAAGAGAAATTTTTAGTTCTCAGGATATGCAAGTACAAAGCAAGACAATAATGCAGCACAGCAGCTGATGCAGCTGAGCTATTGACAGCTCAAGCCACAGAGAGAAAGAATGCAAATAAGTAAATATGCAGATGAGTAAATATACAGTGAAGATTAACTACAATGCAAGGATAAGAAGCAATACAAACTACACTACATGTTAAGTTCCACTACTACATGGCTATGATGCTACAAACTACACTACAAGTTACGCTAAGTTCAACAAGAACAGAATGACAACTACAGATGTATTGATGTAATAACAAATAGAATAACAAGTGCAGAAATGCAAAATAAAGACAGTGGTTAAGCTAAGTTATACTAAGAAGAGACCAAAAGCAAAAGTGCAAAATGAATATGTACAGGGTGAAAAGCAGTAAAGAACAACCAATAAATCAGGGTAGCACACGCCAAGTCCCCGGCAACGGCGCCAAAAACTTGGTAGGAGCTTAAAAGTGATTTATCCTACGACTATGTCTAAACCGCAAGTGCACGGCGTCTATCGGAGACGCGGCAAGTACGGGTCGATCCCACAAGGACTTGTGGTGCTTAAGATGATCAAATGGCTATGCTTAACTGAATTCCTAGAGGAGTAACACAATTATAAGGTTGTCGAAGCGACTGAAAATGGTTGAAGTGACTCTGAACTAAGGAAAAGAAATAAAATGTGACAATGGGAAGTACCAGGGTGGTGAATCCACCACTAGACTCTATGCTAAGGTCAGTTAACTCATGTTGTGCTCTTACACCTACCTAAGGAAGATTCTAAGGAGTAATACATCACTAATCTCACTAGTTCCCCCTAGTATAGAGTGTCTTTTACAGTACAATCTATCACAGTTCTTTAGTTCATTACTAAGCATCACTCATATTTTGTTAAGCACATATCTCATCCTTGCGTAGTTCGATGGGGGAATTGATTAACCTTTAACTCTAACTCTCTCCTAGTATTGGCTGTCTTCTTACAGTACATCCAATCACAAGAGAGTTAGATTACTTAGCTAATTATACTCCTAATTCTGTGAAGCATGGTAATAACAACAACATCAATCTAATTTACTCAACATATAATCTAGGGTTTCAACAACACCCTAGCAAAAGATCTTAAAACATGATTCAAATACAAAGAAATACAAATTAAACCTAAATGATACACTGGCTAGTCTAGGCATGCCCTCAAACATCCAATTACACCTTCTATTTATACATGCATAATCCCCCAAAATATCAAACCCTAAATTTACTTTAAAATAGAAATTAAATTCAATAATCTCTCACCCACGTCTCTGAATCGAGTGATGGCTCTACTCAATCGTCTCTGACTCCATTAATTGATTGCTTACACAGAACCCTAACCCTAGTTCCATTTATCTCTTTCATAGCCTCTAGAGTTGTTGAGAGAGGCTAGGCAAGGGATAACTAAAACTAGAGGTGGCGAAGATGGAGCGGCTGTTGCAGGAGTGGTTGTTGCGGCTGTGGCAGGAGATGGTGATGATGGAGGTGGTGAGGGCGGCTCTGTCAGGGAGAGGGAAGGAGGTGGCGGAAGAGCAGAGCTCTGCTCTGTCGGGTGAAGAGGTATGGGGGAGGAGAAGAGAATAGGGTTAGGTTTTGGTGATAGGGGCTTATATAGGTGGTGTGATGTGAAGCGGGTGCATCAGGATTTGATGTGAAGGTCGGAGCGAGCGTCGGATGTAGCAGGTAAGATCTGAACGGCTGAGGTAGAGTTGGGACGATTTGGTGTTGCACAGGAGCAGCGAACTTCGATGCGCGTGGAGGCAGCGACCGTTGGATGTAGAAGATAGAAATCTCGACGGCTTGGAGTGGACGGGCTCGGATCCGGGTCGGGTCTAGCTCAAGCCCATGTCTTGTAGATGAGTTGCTTCTTGTTGGGTTGCAACTGTTTCGTGCGCGGGCTTTGGCTTTCTGCTCCATAGATGCTCGACTCCAATTCTTCGCTCCTTGGCTCCTCAGTTTCTCCGAGCTTTATTTATTACCTAAAAACACAAAATTAATTAATACAAATATTTATTCTTGAAAACAAAGAAAACACAGAATCTGGGATAATATCTGATTTCTAAGCGCAAAAGATGAGTAAAATGCCAATAAAAAGGTGTATAAATATGCACTATTTGGCACTCATCAGGTATGTGAGTGAGCAACCACAAGGAGGGGAGACTAGTTGTACTCCTATCAATTTTTCCTCTAGTTTGGTAGATGAAATGCAACAATTTATGGCCAGCATGGAGTCAGTTTGTGGACAACCCAGCGTGGAACCAGTTTCATCGACCGAATGTGCTCATAGTATGTTTGGCCCAATTTATGATCGTAGTTATGATCATCCACCCATTCAAAGGGAATATAATTGGCCTAACAATACTGAAGTAAGTAATTCTACTTTTTCTTTGTCGAATGAGCTTTACAAACAAATGGAACACTATATTCAGAATTTGGATGGAACACTCCAAGAGCTTCAAAAAGGTGTTTCCACTTTAAGACAAGGCATTGAAGAATACAAGGAGGAAATGAATAATTATGTTGAAAAAGGCGAACCCTTGGGGACTTTTGTTGATATTTGTGTAGTTAACTCAACTATTGATCGTAATAATGATCATTCACCTATTCAAAAGGATGAGTTCGAGATTAGCAACACTAAATTCAGCGAGGACCAATGTTATGATGACTATGATAGTGATGATGATTATTATGAAAATACATCGCCTAAACCAATTCATGGTGAAATCCCCGAGGAGTTTACAATGGAATCTTTTTGGGATCAAGATGAAGACGAAGAGGAATATGTCGACACTTGTGTAGATTACTCAAGCATTGATCTTAATAATGATCAAGAACCTATTCAAAAGGTAGAGCTTGAGGATGATGCAATGAGTGTTCTAAAGAAATTCCTTATGGACAATATTGCATCCGCAAAAGAGTATATGCCTTACAACAAGGAGGAATGTGTTGAGAATGAGACCGGTATGACCAATATTATGGAAGACCCAATTGAGCTTGTGCATGATTGTAATGATGATGTTTATGTCGAGACTATGGTTAAGGCGTAAAACGGACGAAGAATGTTTGCAAGGTTTGATAGAGGACCATGATATACAAGAGGTGAATAATTCGCTTGAGTTTTTCAAGGATGAAGAGGATTCCGTAATACAAGAGATTGTGAAAGGTTTATCTAACCCTTTGCCTATTATTTCTTCTCCTTTACCTCTTATTGGTTTGAATGTATGTGCTTCAAAAATATTGTTGAATGATTTTATATCTCGATATCCGCCATTAGAGATACTTGATTCTCATACTATGCAGGTTTTGGACCAAGAAACCGTGGAAGTACCCGACTCATATATTCTTTATGCACTTCCAAGTGTGGACAAGTTTAAGTGTGGGGGAAACTTTTATCGGTTCATAGCTTCGTTTTTGCTTTATTGTACTAATATTTGTGTGAAGCTAGTGTTTGAAAAACAGGTTCTATGGAAGGATCCCCAACGTTTCAGATTATTGTTGTATGGGGAATGAATTTTACAAGAAGCTAAGTCGGGCCGTCGACTTTAAAACAAGCGCTAAGTGGGAGGCAACCCACCGGTTTTGTATCTTTATCCTTATCTTTTTACTTTTATGCATTTGCTTTTATCTTTATTTTCTTTGTTTTTGCATATTATTTGCGGAATTTCCCACCTTGGACTTTCTTTGGACGATTCAATTTTACATTGAGGACAATGTAAAGTTTAAGTGTGGGGGAGCATTTATATGTTTTAGTTTGTTTTATACAAAAAAAAAAAAAAAATCAGAAAAATCAGAAAAATAGAAAAATAGAAAAAACCAAGAAAAAAATTTGTGCTTTTTGAACTCCGAAATCTAGAAATTTGTGCTTTTAGGATGACACCATTAGTGGATGGAACCATTTTGAATGCAGGAGTTGAGGAACCAATTAACTAAAAGGGAAGAATATAGCTCAGAAATCACAAATTAACATGATAGTTGTTACCATATCTCGGAATATCACCATATCACATTCTATTTTTACTTTTCCATATTTATCTATTGTTCTCTAAGTGCTTTGGTGGGTCACTAAAAATCGACGTGTTATTACTACTAGGATGAAATAGAGTGATTGAGTTACCAGAAAAAGAAAAAAAAATGATGAAAAAATATATATGAAAAAGAAAAAAAAAAGAAGAAAAAAAGAAAAGAAAAAATAAAGGACCGATCAATTAGACCAAAACGGAATAAAAAGACACTTGGGAATAGCAGTATGTGTGAAACGTAGTCCCTGTCTCCGTCGCCTAAACAAGCGTGGAATGCAGGATCCAAGGCAACTATCATGTACTTGCTGACAAGAAGCATGCGCTTGGATCCAAAAGATCTAATCATGCCGTCTAAAAAAAAGAGAAATTGGATCCAGTTTGATCCAATCATATAAAAAAAAAAAAAAGAGAGAAGAAATAGGTTCATCTTAGCAGTGACCTTCAGATAGATATGGGAAACATCGAACACTTGTGAATATTCGCCAACATCTACATCTATATCCATCTTCTTAATCTTTTCATTGTGATTGTGGTTTGTTAGTTTCCGAGTATTGTGGCTTGTTCGACTATCTAAATAGAGTTTATTTACTAATAATTGAATTGAATTTGCAAGGTATCTCCTCCTGTAGTCATTTTGGATTCATTCATTGATTTGTCATATATAGACGGAGTTTGGAATATAGGTTTTGTAGGTATATCTCTAGTAAACCTTCACGAGACTATAACTCGTCCACTAGGGACACCTAGGGGTTTAAAGGCTTGTTATTTATGCTAAAATTAACCGTAACCTCGACGACACGGAGTTGTTGTATTTTATTGTTTTGTTTGATTTGCTCGAGGACTAGCAAAGTCTAAGTGTGGGGGAATCTGATAGGTGTAGAATACACCGTATTTACTATCTAGTAGTTACGCTTTCTTTGCTATTTTTCTTGTGAATTATGTACTTTACGTGTGTTTTTGAGTTATTAGGTACTCTGGAGTCGCACGGAGGAAAAGAAGAAGAAAGTATCCAATTTGAGCAAAAAGGGAAAAAGTATCATCTCATGGGCGAACACTATCGAGAGCCAGGAGGTGTTGCCGATTCTCAACAACAAAGAACTTAGAACTCAGACCAATTGGATCATGAGCTAGGTGGACTGCAAGTAGCTGGGCTGAAGATTAATTTGTGGGCTTGTCACTGGTTGTGGATTTCGCACAAGGGCAGCACACATGTGCCGGTGGAAACAAGTTGTGTTACAAGCAGAAAGGGGATCGAGTTCTTCATCATTTCAATAAGTGAGACCCTATGTTTCTTCTTGCTACCTGCCAGAGATCGAGTTGAGCAAAGAATTGCTTCATTAAAAAAACCAACCAAGAGAAGAAAATAAAGTTATGTCTGTAGCTGATTCAACAAAGTAGAGACGAAAGGGTGCTGCAATTGATTCACGGATGAAGAATTGAGTGAGAAGATAAATGGGGGTTTCTGAGTCTGTGACTAATCGGAAAAGGTATTGGAATGAGCTCAAAGTGCAGGCATGGTGGATGATAATGGAAGAAAGTTGAAATGGGTCTTGGTTGAATTTGGAGTGAAGAAATTAGGGTATTGATAAGGGTTTTGGCTCTGTGATTGAGGCTAAGGGTTGCAGCTGATGGAGATGATGAATTTGTGATTGATTCATATGGTATCTAGGTATGGAGGAGGTTCAATTAGGGTTGGATGGTTGTTTGAGAGTTACTATGGTGGTTTCTGCTGAGTCATTTCATCGGAAGTGAAGAACAATGGAGGTGATACTACGGTCAATTGGTTACAAGGGTTTGAAGCTGATGCTGAAATGGAGATGAAGGTGTAGTGCAGGTGTTTGATGCTGCTGATTGTTGCCATTGAGAATGGAGCTGGCCTGAGAAGGAGGTGTTAAAAGGGCTTGGGTCTGGTGGATTTGAGACAATGATTACAGGAGTTAGTGATTGAACTGGTGTTGTAAGCTCCAGTTGAGAAGGTTACAGGGCTAGAGAGGATTGCAGTGAATGGCTTGAGTTGTGGGACTGAATTGCAGGAAAGGGATTGTGCGCCTGTAGAGAAGGAAGTGTGAACTAGAAGGTTGAGTGGTTGGCTGTTGTCGTTGGTAACCGGCAGTTGAGTTCGAGCAACAATTGGGAGCAGTATAGCCGAGTTAAGAAGGTGACAGGGAGTAACAGTTCAGACAAGCAACAGACTGAGATTGAGCCAGAAATGGGATTCAAGGGTGCGGTGAGTCATTGCTGATCATCGTCAAGGTTACGTAAAGTGAAGCTGGTGTGCTTTCATAGGTGGCTAAGCAGGGCATTGCAGAGAAGAGAAGAAATGGGTAGTTGTAGCTGTTGCCATCGTGATGGAGAAGATGGAATGAGCGGAGCTTGAGGCAGTGGAGTGTTGTGACAGTGATCTATATTGCAAATGGAGTTGGAATGTGGCTAGCTGAGAAAACAAGATAGGTGGAGCTGCAATTCGGTGGTGGTATGCTTGAATTGGACCTACTGGGATTATGAGCCACAAATGGGGATTGAGAAGAAAGGAGCTGGTGCTGTTATAAACTGTGCGAAAACGGGGTGAAAATGGCGCGCCGGTGAGCATAGTTCCGGTAGCCGGATTTCAGAACTTGAAGCATGAATCGCAATATTTCACTGAATCATGAAGGGGGTATGAGTCGAATGGAAGAGTTGGAGGCCGGACGTATGAGTTACGAGTCACGCTTTTGGGTACGTTTTTATGAGGAATGAGAAGTTGGGTTTGATGGTTTTTGTGAATGTATGAATTGCAGAGAAGCAGAGTTGAGATACTGGAAGTGTAAAATGTCTTGTGACAGCGTCAGTAGCCGGAGGCAAGTTCAGGTGGCTGGAGATAATTTTCCGGCGACGGATTCCGGCGACCGGTGACCGGATTCCGACGATGACGTCAGCAAATCCGGCGACCAGTTTTAGACCCAAAATTCCAGAGACTTATTTTCACACATGGGCTTGGTGGACGAATTTGAGATGGGTTTGGAGAAGACTTGACCTACTTTTGGGTATCCTTTTGGGAGAGGCATATAAATAGAACTTTTTCTCTAAACCTAGAGAGATCTCCATTAGGGAGACTTCTACTTTTGTCTAGGGTTTCACATGATAGTTTTCTTCTTTGCTTTCTATGATGATTTCCAAAAACACAAGTAACTAAGTTTTTATTATTGGTTGAAGATGTAGTTGGATTTTGCAACCAAGTTATGATTTTTATGAATTAGTTTTCTCTCAATATTATCGTTTGATTTCTACAGTTATAATAATTGCATGATTGAAGTATTGCAATATGATTGAATGTTTGTTTAGTCGAGTCTAGAATTGATTGAACTCACATCCATATCTATAGCTATTTTAGGGTTTTCATCGAGCGATAACCTTGAATACGAGTAGCATGATATGATTCTAGGTTGTAGTGATACATCCTTGAAATCATATATAGAAATTGACCTTTGTCCGAATTGTTTGCGCAATGTATTACAATTGCATTGATTAGCCTATTTCTGAAACTTAATGCTCCTAGGAATTGAACTTGATTAGCGCAAGGCGTTAGGTTATTCTTTAGGTAGATTTCACATACGCAGCTCTAATGTGTGTGTTGATAACTTAAGAAATTTACGGAGTATTCTTGCAATAAGGTATTCTATGGCTTTTGATGATAGCGAGATTAAATACGAATTCTATTCATATATTCATAAACTTGTTTACAATTGAAGATGAAACCTTTATCCAATATTTCACATCCTTGATTTGCGAGTTTACTTTTTATTGTTTTGTTTTTATTTTATTTTTATTTACACATTCACAAAACCCCCGGTGTTTTATATAGGAAACCATAACAATTTGACAACCTAGACCTCTCTATGGGAACGATCCTTTCTTGCCCTTGCTATATTTATATTTTGAGTAGTAAGAAAGTGTAAATTATTTTTGACGCTTACGACCGCGATCAATATCCTTCATTACAACATCGAAATATCTAACTGCCAAATTATTCAAAGGATAAGGGGAAGTTAGATCAACGTTGATGTCAGGGCCACAAACATTCGAGTACAACTCAAGAGCACGCTGCAAGCCTATGTCAGGACCTTGAAGAGAGGTATTACGGAGAATGACGGCATGGAGAGGCTGTGTTTAAATACGTGACGCTAAATATCAATAATGCATAGCGTCGGCCATGAAGTAAATCCCGAACCCAACATACCTGAGAGGCAGAGAAGCAATAGAAGCTACAACAAGCCTAACCCCGGGCCATCATTCATGATGATGTGCCGTAAGTGCTGTGACAGATGTGAATCATTTTTTTTGTTGGTAAGTCCAAATTTGTATTAATGAATAGAAAAGAGGTCCTTAGACCCCAAAAACTTACAAACTAATTAAATCTGAAATAAGAGACATTAGGGAATTCTAAAGCATTTAGAAAATAATGTCTCTCTTCATAATTCAGGCCTTCACCATTCCTTAGCAAACAACCTCTTTTGGCCATTGCATCAGCAGCAAAATTAGCTTCACGATGAACAAAACGAATAGAATCGTAACTGTTTTGAATATTTCTCCACCTTTGCCTGGCAAACCAAGGAACATTAGAATTAGTGAAAGCCATTACAGCCCCCACTAAATCTGTACTCACCAACACTTTTCTAACATTCCACTTAAGAGCCCACTCCAAGCCAACAATGATAGCATAAACTAAATGCTCCGACATGGTGGTCCTCATAGAAAAAATACAGTTTAGACGCCCTTGCACAGCTTCTCAACAAGTGTAATTCGCAGTGCGGGTCCTCCAGTTTCATCATTGCGTCCATCAAAGTTGTAGTATTGACCATTCTATTATGAACCAAATCACTGCAGAAGTTATGATCCAGGCTAACCTGACCACCCAGTAACTTAACCCCATGCACAGGACCGCTGACTTGAGGAGGGAAGGCACCATCACATCGAACATCCACAGATGGCCAGAAAACCTATGTCTTGGAGACGTTTAGGTGAAGTATTAAACTCTTTGGAAACCATATCCACAATTAGGGTATCGTCGTCGATATACCAATCCTGAAGGTCCAATTGGCACCGTTCAACAATCATTTTAACCAAATGATGAAGAGTGAGAGCAAAGAGGAGTGGACTGAGAGGGTCACCCTGTTGAACCCCCTGAGCTGACAACAAAGATGATTCATTATAATATAGCTTAGAGGGAGAATTGTAACATAACTCCACCCATTTAGAAATAGACGGACAATGGGCTCTAACTTCTTGTAGCATTGCAGATCTGTTAACCATGTTGAAGGCGTTACGAAAGTCCACCAGCAGCATTTTCATATAGGAAGAGTTAATTTTGTCGTGGATAAGCTTGTTGACAAAATGCAAGATCGCTTCTCCACCATAGGGGACCCCTAACCCGAACTGGAAATCCTCGAGATAAGAACACATCTGTTTACCCACCGCTTGCGCAACAACCTTGGAAACAATACGTCTCCATACCGTGCCGACCGCAATAGGCCGAATACCCCCGCCAGGTTTCATCAAGGAACTGAGAGGTGCATTGGCCACATATTCCCCTAACTGTGGAGGGCATAAGCCTTCAATCCACATATTAATCACCCCATTAATGGAAGTCAGTAACGCATCCGCAATAACCTCGGCCGAGCCATTAAGAGCATCAAGTAAATGTTGGACCCTTAATCCATCTCTACCATACGATGTACCTCTCTGGAAACTCCTAATCCTTCCCAGTATAGCTTCATTGGATGAAACTACTATTGGGGTTATGCCCAAAAAACAATTGTTTGACATCACATTTTAAAAATATTATTTAACAGTTCACATTAAACATGCTACGTGAGATATGGTCAAATATATTAGTTGTAATTCATACAGTGGGAGATATAATATATTTGTGATATTTATTCGTTCGTAATCTAGGTGAATTTTATTCATTGATTAGATTATAACTTGCTATACGAAATACATATGTATTATGATGAATCTCAATCATAGAAGTGAAGACTTCTAAATCTAGCAGGTTGATGTAATTGGATTATATTGAACCCGTCGGTTAGTTCTGTTCATTGTATATTATCTAATAAGTGGATCTAAGCTACTACCTTACGTAAGTTCAATCCTGAGAATATGTATATACCTTACGTATATTTCCGGCCATTTTGTCTTACCAAGCAGTGAGGTCATTTGGATCCAATATCTGGGTAAGATGGATAGTTGTGAGTGTGCAGTAAGAATATACATATTCAATATGGTAGCCGCCTCGGATGTGTATTTCCTTGGATTATTGTGCGGGAATAATTATTCTAGACTGGCCAGTGGTCACTTAAATTGTTTAAGTAATTATTAGAATAATAATATGAAAAGCGCATCAAGTACCAAAATATAAATTCTGCTTAAAAGTTGATATGTAATTGTTACACACCTATGAGAATTTATCAATATTGGTATTAGCGGAGAGACTTATTGTAAGAAAGTAGAGGAAGGGTTTTACTTTTACTAAATCATATAATTTAGAGTGTTTGTCAATTACAAATCTTTGGTGGAATGACTTCTAATTTATGAATCGTATTTGAAATTGTGTGAGACACATGGAATTCTATACGATTAAGAAAAGCTAAAATTGCTTGTATCCCAAGAGACCTAATTGTATTTGGAAAAGGTATGTGAGAACAAGTATGATAGCCCTTGATATCAAAGTTATATAAAGGGAGCAAGTTATCAAAGCTATATACACTGAAAGCTATGAAAGTCATCCTTCTTGTTCTCTCGTTGTTATACAATTAAGAATTTTGTGCGAAAGCCCGAAACCAGAAACGTGTCTCTCCCTCACGTGATTTTCTTTACAGTAATATTATATTCCTTTTGTTTTCTTTTCAAACAAAGTGAAAAGAAGTTTTGGTTCATAGTTAGAATAATAAAAAGCTACAGACATAAGCTTTCTTCTTCTTTCTCCAAAGTTTACACACTGGTTCGTGTTGGTGTTTGAGTACTAATCATCAAAGGGATATTTACATGCTCCTTATTCAAAGAAGAAAAACAAGTGGTTGTTGCAGTCGTTGGTATTGAAGCTCACAACATCAATTCGTGGAAGGACAACAACATCAGGAAGGGAAGGAGTTGTATAATATAAGGAAAGTTGTTTGTTGTTCTTGGAGATTCGGATTAGCGAGCTAAGGTACACAAATCTCTTAATCCCTCTTGGTTATTATTAAAATCCATGAATCAATGTTGGGTTTTCATAGAAAATTTTAAAACTCAATTTCCACTGCGTTTTATGATCGATCCTAACAATTGGCATCAAGAGATAGGTTTAGAGTTAATAATTGCAATTTTACAAATCATGATGGAGATTATGATGGGTTTTAAAAATTAGGGCTTTTTAAAATTGGGAATTTTGATGAATTGCATGAACCCTAGTGTTGATGGTGGATTTTTGACAAAGGTTAAAATCGTCAAATCATAATTTTACATATTTCTGACCTAGCTTCAGACACGTATGTGAAATTGGTATTTTAGGATTAGACATGAAAGCTCATGTCACAATCTCTGACTGAGCATACAACCTCTCAGAGCAAGCATGAATATGCAATCATTAAAGCCTCTCAGCTCAGCTTTCAATATTTTGCATATCTCATCAACACTGAACAATTTCAGTATTCACTTTTGTCTGTAATTGATAATGATTGGACGGCTCCTAGATAGATTGCCTGCTAGTATAGAGCGATAACGTCTTTGGGATGTCGCAATGTTCCCTGACCATATAGAATAAACATTCAGAGCGAGTATGATGCTTCTACTATCTCATACCTCGACTCTCGAATAAACATAACGAACCTAGACAGATTGCCTGCTAGTATAAATCCATTCATTGATTAATGCGCAATATTCATCAATTGAATTCCCAGAAAATAATCTATTTTTATCTCATTACCCTGTTTCAGGGCTTTTCTCAGTTGAATTCCATGGATTAGTAATAGATATTCACTTTTCGGGAATTTGGGCCACCACCGAGTAAGCCCTGAGAAAATGGCGCGAGTGTACTTATCAAATAATGCACGAACGAGCACCCAAAATATGGAGACCTATGCAAAATAGGAAAGGAAAAAAAATATTAAGAGGCGCGCACGGGACCAGGCCCACCGACCGGCCTGTCCCGCGCCTCTCCATTTTCTTTTCACCCTATGTTATTATTTTCCACATCTCTTGAAAACTCACTTGTTTGAGCAAACTTCCTCGTTTGAGCAAAACTCCTAGTTTTCCATATTTCTTCACACAAGTTGAAAAATAATAATAAAAAATAGGAAAAAGCATCACGGGACCGGGCCCACCGGCCGGCCATGCCCCAACCGTGGCCAGTCCCACGCCTATCCAGTTCCTTATTTTATTATTATTGCTTCTCTCATCTCATGAAACTCCCTCGTTTGAGCAAACTTTTGGTTTCCATATTTCATCAATATTGCTCAAATCTCCAAAAAGCCAAAAAATCAAATGGTTCCACGATCGTCCGGGCTTCTCATGGAAAATGTTGAAATATCATTATTTTAATATTCTTAAGATATTGGTCGCACGAGCAAAGTCCTACTTTCTCATTCATGCAAAATTGAGAGTTTCGGTCAAGATCAAACTCTTCTGAAAATCCTGAATATTGCTCAAATGAGCAACAAAATACATAAAATTCTCAAGAATGCACGTGTGAGGGTCATGGTGGCCCTTGCACCACCATGACCGGACATGGCCGGTCCCTTGGCCATTGTGGTCGGCCGGCCCCACGTCTTTCCTTTATTATTTTAATAATATTAATTCACATCTTTCATGATTCTCCAATAATGAATCCTCGTTCAGGGATACCTTCGCATGCTCGGACGTCCGTTCACCACCAATGGACGGATCTCATACCCATTCGTTGGTCGACGTTCCTTAACCCACATTGGAAAAATCTTCATCATTCAGGGTTCTCCAAAATTAGGGTTTTCAATTTAAGACAATTTGACAAACGTCGATAATTTTTATATTGATCCCGCAATCAATATTTTTAATTAATTTTAATGTTCGGTCCTGTTAGTAACGTTGTTTGCTCGTACGAAAGCACCGTCATTGGATAACCATCAACTTGTCTGATCATCCAATATTTCATTAGACGTCCATCCAATTGGACGTTCGATCATCTAATATTCACTAATATTTTAATCCTACTTTGTCATTCGAAAATTCATGACATACTGGATCAGGAATGAGTACTCTAGATAACTCATAACTCAGCAACATCTGATTTCCTGTCGACATATCAGAATAGGTCCATGATCGAGCAATCTCATCGGACGCACGTCAATCCAAATTATCATATCATCATTATTACCTCAACTGGTAAAATGATATATCACAATTCATCAAGGCTCAACGTCTGAGCATCATTATTGTTCCAGCAGACATCTTATTCTTGATTCATGAGTCTTAGAGCAAATTTCATTTGTTCATTATGCTCGACTCATCAAGGCTACGACTCATAGTTTAGCCAAGTCAACAATGACCAATTAAATACACGTCTACCATGCAGAATCCACATTTATGAGACATCAATCATGTCACATGGGGGATATTCACTAGGGTTTTGGTCTGGTGGACTACGACACATGTGTACACCCACGATGAGAAATGTGAGTAAGTCGTGCGAGCAGTTGAAGGAGTTAGCAACGTAGTGGGTGGACAATCAACCAAGTATCTGCACGATGAGGAACTGGTTCAAACACGATTACCATTTCCCCACTCTTCCACTCCTATGCAATCGTCACACTTACTGGGATCAATATGTCTACTATTCTTGCAATATAAATAAGTTCCTCAATCCACGATTGAACAATAAAAACTTACCTCGGAACTCAGTCGAACTTATCATAATTCACTGACGTTTCATCAAACTTGCAGAATTCCACAACACATTCACAATCCTTCAATCATCATTGATCTCACACACTTCTCAGCTTCCCTCCTACAGATTGACCCTCATCCCTCTTTGTGACCGAATTGACTCTGGAACGACCATTGTATTGGTTTAGGCTGGAGTCTTACAGATTTATCTCTCAAACTCAAATCACTCCCGTGCAGTGCATATATTTGCTAAAGGTTAAGGCAATTTGCTCGTTCGAGGATCCGCTCGTCTCACTGCTTTTCCTCAAAAACCAGTAAATCGTTTTCACCCATCAACAACTAGATTTATCAATTTGTGGATGTAGTAAATAATTAATGATTAATTTGAGATGGGTATTGGTTGAATTTTTCATGGGATGAAAATTTATGTATACGTATGTGCTAGAATAAATATAACATGGAAGTACGAATGTGGAGTTAAGGGTCAAAATCTAATTCTACATGTGATGTTTGAATTAGAAATTTTGAGAATTCTAAAAGTATTTTTCAAAATCTAAAATTGCTTTAAAATTCCAATATTTTTTGTACACTGAATGTTACGGAACCAAAACTCTATTTTGTTTAAATTAGTAATGTAGTTCTACGTTTTGGTGAAAAACCCATATTCTGTTTTAGACATGACCAAAAGTGTCTTGCTCCAGATTGTTTAAACCAGGGTTGTAATGGGTTTGGTTCATCAACGACAGTGAACAATTAGTTATCAATTTGAAACGTTATATCATATTACAATAAAGTTACTTTTTGATTTTACAGTAAAGTTACTTTGTGATTTTGTTGATTCTAGTATTGATGTAAATTAGTGAATAATGATTGAATTATTCAAGTTAAATTTACATGATGACTACTGGATTCTAGGCATATACATATAAGTTGTAGTATCATCTTGGGTTAATTAGATTGGTAATCATGAAATCCTAATATTATCTTTTGTTTATGCATTAGATGTGTGAACGATAATTGTCATTGTCTAAGAAATTAAGTGGGAGAGGGATTTTGTATCCCGCGGCCTTCCATAGGCAAAATCAGATTATGTGAATGGTTTTGTTCTCTCTAAGGAGATAATTCAATTTATGTAGTTTCTGAAAATTGTCTGTGGGTTACACTTAACTAAACTTAAGTATTTTGATTTCCCTAATAAGTCAAATATTTATTTTTAGAGGCCAAATTTATCGGATTATTGATTTTTTTAATATGACATGAGATGTCTAGGATTGTTAAATCATTGGAAAGTTCTTCCACCTGAAAAAATATATGCACAACTAATTCCCTAAGGAATGTTAGGTATGTAAAGTTTTGGGAATCCGATGTTTATCGTAATACTAGGGAGTTTCGATAAATGAATCTTTTATTTTTGTTTTCGTTTTTAAGAAATGGTGAGGATCGACCCTGAGACCTCCTACTTCCTAGAAAGCACCCTTAACCACTATTCTATAGCGGTTTTTGATGTTTAAAGTGAACATATTTTTAATTTATAACAATACTCGTACATTTCGATGATATTTATAAGCATATATATTAAAATATGACGCTTCAATAACCAATCATAAATTGTCGCTTCACGCGTCAACATATGATTCGCTTTTTAAAAATACAAAACGAGTCCCGCTTCGCTTCAAACTTTAAAAACCTTGACAATTTATTTGTAATGCATGTTCAGATGTCGATGTCGAACCTCAGTCCCTTACAGATTATCTTGAAAGAAAACCAATTAACTGGTCCCAACTATGTTGATTGGAAAAGAAACTTGGATATTGTACTGACAATTTTACCCTTTTGCTCAAATTGAGTGATTTCTTCTTCTTTTCCTCCGTGCGACTCCACAAGATTACAAGTTTGTTCTTAAAGTTTGTTCTTAATGAACCAGAACATGTACTCCCTGATCCCCATAAACAGTTGGTGTACATGCAAGATGGAAAAAGGCCAATGATATGGCCAAGTGTTATATCATGGCATATATATCCAATGTTTTGCAGCATCAGTATGAAAGCTTTGAGAAAGCTGCTGAGATCATCAACGGTCTCAAGGAAATGTTTTCTGAACATAGTCATCCTGCCAAAGCGTAGGCAACTAGAAACCTAATGAACACTAAGATGCAAGAAGGAACTTCAGTTCGTGAGCACGTCATTCTCGTGATATCTCTGTTTAACAAGATGGAAACCCTTGGGCCAACTATCGACGCTGAAATGAAAGTTGACATTGTTCTCAATTCCCTTCCTAGTTCGTTTGCACATTTCAAGTTGAATGTCAACATGCATAAGATGGTTTTAACTCTTCCCGAGTTAGTTAACCAATTGCAAACTGGGTAAGGTATTTTGGACAACCGAAAGGCAGCTAGAAGTGTTCACTTAGCAGAAGATTCTAAGCGTAAACCTAAGCGAAATAATCATAAGAAGAATGCTCAGAAAGCATCCCCTAGTGCAGATAATGTCTTGGGTATTAGAAGGGATAATGGAGAAAGTGTTTCCATTGCAACAAGACTGGTCATTGGAAGCGCAACTGCAAGGAATACTTAGCTAAGAAGAATTCAAGAGGTAATTTTGAATCTTTAGTTGTTGAGGCAAATGTTGCCACTTATACATCATACGCTTGGTGTATAAATTCTGGAGCCACTAATAATGTATGCAATTTATTGCAGGGGTTCCAGATAACCAGGCAACTAAGTAAAGAATAAATTTACATAAGCCTATAGTCGTATGCAAGAGTTGTTGTCGTAGGCGTAGGACGAGTTCGTAGTAGTAGTATTTACGAGAATAAGATTTTAGTTGTGAAATATTGCTTATATGTGCCAGACATTAGGCGGAATTTAATTTAAGTGTCTTGTCTCGTTAGAGATGGGTTGACAATTAAATTTGATTCTTTTAAGGTCTTAAATAATTAAAAAATGTTTATTTATTTTTATTGGTGTTTTGGCACATAGTTTATATCTTATTTATCATGTTATTCCTTGTGTTTTAAATAATGAATGTACACCATTTGTTACCACTCTTAAAAGGAAAAGTTCTTCGACTAACACTATATACTTATAGGCATCTATGGCGTGGTCATATTAACCTTAACAGGATCAAAACGGTTGTTTCAAAATGGATTTCTTGATTCGTTAGAAATTGAACCATGGTCTATTTGTGAATCCTGTTTGGAAGATAAAATGAGCAAGAGACCCTTTAAGGGGAAGGTGTTAGATCCAATGAAGTATTAGAATTAGTGCATACTGATGTATGTGGACCGAAGAATATTAGAGCTAGAGATGCCTATGAGTATTTCATCACTTCCACTGATGATTATTCTAGATACGGCTGCATCTATCTTATGCATCATAAATCTGATTCTTTTGAAAAGTTCAAATAATACAAGGCGGAGGTCGAAAACCAAACAAGAAATAAATTAAAAGTCGTTCGATCAGATCGAGGTGGTGAGTATCTTTCAAACTTGTTTGGTGCATACTTAGCAGAAAATGGGATTGAATATCAGTTGACTGTACTGGAACACCACAACAATATGGTGTGGCAAACATAAGGATCAGAACTTTGCTAGAAATGGTAAGGTCTATGATGTGTTATACTTCGTTACCAATATCCTTTTGGGGATTAGCCTTAGAAACAACAACATATATTCTGAATTTGGTACCTAGTAAGGCAGTTCCTAAGACACCCAGGGAGCTGTGGTTTGGGCGTAAGCCAAGTCTACGATATTTAAGAATTTGGGGTTGTCTACCACATGTGCTAAAAGGAAAGTCTAGTAAACTGGTATCAAAGTTAGAAGTGTGCTTGTTTGTAGATTATCCAAAAGGTAGTTGAGCTAGTTTATTTTATAATCCAAAAGAGCAAAAGTTAGTAGCACGTATTACTGCAACGTTTCTTGAAGACGATTATATAATGGATTATAAGCCTCGCAGTAAAGTTGTGCTTGAAGAGTTGTGTGAAATTGGTTCAGTGGGAGTTAGTAATACTTCTATGAAGTGTCTAACAAGGCTGCTCCATTTTTGCGATTTACAACTTTTGATATTCCTCAATTTAATGAACAAACTAGTAATAGTGTAGTGGGGGCACATAGGTTATCCAATATACATACAAATTCACCTGTGGTTGAGCAACAACCAATAGTTCAGCATGATCTTTCGATCTTTAACGAACCATTAGATGATTCAGGTCTTCATATGGATGAAGAAGCAAAACATCCTCAACCAGTAGTTGAACCTCAAGTTCAATAGCAAGTTGTAGGACAGCCGGAGCTACAAGCAGAACAAGTAGTGGCTTCTCAACCAAACTAGCCTCGTGAGAAAAAATTTCAAGTTTTTAACAGGATTCAGATCCTACTAGTTATAACGAGGCAGTCAATGACACTGATTCGAGATAATGGTTGTCCGGTATGGATACTGAAATAGAATACTCTTGTCCATTGCAGCTCATTTTGACTATGAGATTTGGCAATTGGACGTCAAGACTGCTTTTTTGAATTCCAATCTTGAAGAGGACATTTACATGATCCAATCATAAGGATATGTAACGCCATGAGCATAAGGTATGCAGGTTGCATAAGTCTATTTATCGACTTATGCAGAATCTTGGTATAAGTTATGAGCATAATTGTTGATGGTGGTTTTTAGCTTAGGGTTAAAATCGTAAAAACTTGCATCTGATGTGACGTCACTCTGCAAGGAAACATAGCCACGTGTGCTAACCTCTCCACTGGCATATTTATTGAGCCGTTCAATATACTTACATGAAATTTATCTAGACTGGCAAATCCCAGATGTTCTGCAAATTTCGGCGCCTCGCGTATATTCATTTAATATAAGTTCCTATGAATGCCTTCTATGCTATGTTCTCCGGCTGAACTCTTAATGTTGATATGTCATGACGATTTGTGTTCACTCGCAGCAGAGTAGCACGAATCTCCAAGTATCAAGAATAAGATCTTTGCATAAGGTATTCAATCAGAAAAGCATGCTGCTCTCTGGCAATGAACTTAAAAGAGATTTGTGTCGACACATAGAATTCAGTCAATCGTCCTGACTAACTTGCAGAAGTTGGGGTTTCGCGCCTCGCGCAATATACCAGACCTTGCTTGTTAAAATTAAGCCTAAGAAAACTAAGTAATTAATCCGCCATGGATTATCAAGTGCATAACCTCGCTCAGAATAAGGAAAAACAGGGAGCCGCATCAGCAAAAAGAGGCGTGGCCATGCCCAAGGCCAGCTAGCGCCATTGGCCACGCCCCGACCCTATTTCCTCGACCAATCAGATCGCTTTAAACTCGCCACATTCTCACCAGAAGTATAGTCACGCCTTATGTTTGGTCGGCCCCCTTTTTGGGCCAATCAAGTTTCTCTGAACTTGCCGCCATTCATTAAAGGCCAAACGCGCCCTACCACAACAACATATTGGTCGGCATGCCAACATGCCACTCTACCATGTTAGCATGCCAACATGCCACTCTACCGCGGCAAATTCGCAACATGCTACCTCGCAAACATGCCACTTCGTGGAAACCTGTCATAAATAGCCACCCACGGCAATTCCTACTCCTATGACCGTTTCCACTCTATGGCCTTACCATAGTTCCTTTGGCATAGCCATGGCGCCGTTTGCACAAAAGTAGCGCCATGTCGCGGCCGCATGCCACGTGCACTAATTAGGGTTTCGACATGCCAAACCCTAATTCGGGCAAATTGCTACCAAAGCCAAATAGCGTTTCCCGGAGCAATGGGATTGGCGTGGCAACATGGCCAATGTTTCCACGCCACATGTGGGTCCGACTCTACGGCGCCAAAACCAAGCCTTGACCACACCAAGCCCTAATCCTTCCACGGCGCAAAAACCAAGCCTTGGCCACGCCAAGCCCTAATTCTTCCACGGCACCTTGGCCACGCCAAGCCCTAATTCTTCCACGACGAATTCTTCCACGGCACCTTGGCCACGCCAAGCCCTAATTCTTCTACGGCACCTTGGCCACGCCAAGCCCTAATTTTTCCACGACGAATTCTTCTACGGCTCCAAACCCTAACTTTGGCCACAAATCCAATTTTTAGCTTTGGCCATATCACAACATCATCGGCATACCGCTATGCCATGGCTACGCCACTGGCATGCCATTAGCATGTGGCTGACGCCACTTCACTATACAACAAGATGTGGCCATAATCAATGGCCATCCTTATTCATGAGATGCAATCTCAGCCATCTAAGTTCGCTACCGAACTGATGGACTTGTGGCAACTCTTAGGCGACCAACCGCCTAAACCCAACGACCATGGCTACGCCAGGCGCCACTTGCACCATCGTGCCACTGGCATGCACAAGTCATGCCGCAATGCCACTGCGCCATTGTCAGGCGCCAACACAAGGTAGCCACAATCAGCGACTACCCTTATTCATAAGATGCGATCTCGGCCATCGAAGTTCGCCACCAAACCGGTAAGCTCGCGAAAAGTTTTAGGCGACTAGCCAAAACGATCCTAGTATCACATGCTATTTACCTGCGGCAAGCCTCTCGATTTTAACTTGCCACACGTAGCAAAATGCTACATGTTTTCCACGAAAACACTCGAGACATCAAAATATGTCATAAACTGGGGGATGCTCATCAGGGTATTGGTCTGGCGGTTTACAACATGCGACGTGCAACGCGCCCGTTACAAGAAAGTGTCATGAAGTGGGATAATTAGTGGTGGTGAAAAGTAACGTTGTAAACAATTCATTTCCTTCATCACGGAAGCGTAATGACTGGCGGTTACACGAATTCACTTCCCTCATCATGGAAGCATAACGTCTAACAGTTACACGTTACTCTTTTCTTCCACCACTCAATCGTTTCCACTTCCTACGAGACCAGGGTACGTTTCACTATGACTTGTATAAATAGGTCTCACCTATTTCCACCAAACAACAAGTTTTGGTCAGGAGAACAATACAACATCCAGAAATCATCTGATAGCTTTTCATCCATCTAGCCAGTTCAACTTTCTGATACAAGTCACAAAACGGTCACACTTCCAGAATCAACTATTCTGGTCTCAACACTTTCTTCGCTTCCCTCCCTAAGACCAACCATTCTCCTTCACTTTGTGACCGAAGCAAGCCTGGAACGGCCATTTCTTGGTTTAGGCCAGGATTGTACAGATTGATCTCTCGAATCAAAAGTACTCCCGTGCAGTACATTGTTTAGGGTTTAGATTCGTTTCTCACCTACACACACCCAAAATTACCAAAATCAGCAGAAACGGTTTTCACCCACAAATAATTAGGTATGCAGGTTGCAAGAATCTCGAAGTTGGTATATTAAATTTGATGATGCCATCAAATCTATGAGTTTTTAAGCAGAATCTTGATGAACCGTGTGTTTACAAGAAACTCAAGGAAATATGGTGATGTTTTTGGTATTGTATGTAGATATATTACTCATTGGAAACGATAGAGGAGCATTATTATCAGTAAAATTATGGCTTCCCAATCACTTTAGTATAAAAGACTTGGGAGAGGCTAGTTACATTCTAGGCATTAAGATTCTGAGAAATCAGAATGCTAGGATGATAAGCTTATCCCAAGCCAGTTACATTGACAAATTGCTGGAGAGATTTTCTATGCAAACTCAAAAAAAGGATTTCTTACCCTGTAGACATGGCATTAAACTTGCAAAATCTATTTGTCCTATGACATCAGAGGTAATACAAGAAATAAGTAGTCTTATGTACGCACCATGCCTTGTACTAGACCAAAATTTTGTCATGCAGTTGGGATGGTCAGTCATGTTGATGAGATGGGAATCAAATCTAAATTGTCGATTGTTTTCGTGCAAGTGGGAGATTGTTGGGGTTATGCCCAAAACAATAGTTTGACATCACATTTTAAATTTTATCTAACAGTTCACATTAAACATGCTACGTGAGGTATGGTCAAATATATTAATTTAATTTATATACAGTAGGAGATATAATATATTGGTGACATTTATTCGTTCGTTCTATGTGAATTTTATTCATTGATTAGCTTATAACTTGTTATGATAAATACGTATGTATTATGATGAATCTCAATCATAGAAGTGGAGACTTCTAAATCTAGCATGTTGATGTAATTGAATTATATTGAACCGGTCGGTTAGTTCTTTTCATTTTATATCAGCTATTGAATGTGAAAACGCGGGGTATAACAACCACACCCAATATTTTGTTCGGCAATCTGTATGGACTAAACTCCAATATAATTCCAAGAGCACCAACTTAAAAGCTAGACTCAATCAAGAAATATATCAAAGAGCTTTATCTCTTTATCAACACAATGAATAAATAAACTAGATAGAAATCTGTGAGACTGATTGATATGAAAAATAACTTGGACGGTACCAAAGACCAATTCTCAAGTGTCAATGAAGTTCTATCCAACAAACAAGGTCGTATTTATCAAATGTGATTGAACTATGCACAACCTGTGATATTTCAATTATATAAACAAATATAATGCAGGAAAAAAATAACACAGACACTAAATTTTTTGTTAACGAGGAAACTGCAAATGCAGAAAATACCGGGATCTAGTCCAGATTTGAACACCACACTGTATTAAGCCGCTACAGACTCTAGCCTACTACAAGTTAACTTCGGATTGGAATGTAGTTGAGCCCTAACCAAGTCTCACACCGATTTAGGTACAACCGCGTTCCTTACGCCTCTTAAATCCCAGCAGGACTCTGCGCACGTGATTCCCTTAGCTGATCTCACACACAACTAAGAGTTGCTACAACCCAAAGTCGAAGAATTATAAACAAATCTGTCTCCCATAGATAAGTTTATTCTGGTTTTGTTTCCGTCTTAAGATAAATCAAGGTGAACAGGAAACTCAACTAATACCCCGGACTTATACTCCCGGAGAGCAGCCTAGAAATATTAGTGATCACCTCATAATAACCCAATTGATTAATAAGAAAAGTTATTGCGGAATCACAAGAGTCTGAGACGAAGAACTGTTGTGATTACTTTTTATATCTTACCTATCGGAGATAAATCTCGAGTAAATCTTAGAGAAGATAAAACTCAATACGAT
Source organism: Papaver armeniacum (assembly GCA_023531295.1). Taxonomy (NCBI): domain Eukaryota; kingdom Viridiplantae; phylum Streptophyta; class Magnoliopsida; order Ranunculales; family Papaveraceae; genus Papaver; species Papaver armeniacum. Next base: position 5,857 of record JAJJWW010006086.1, on the reverse strand, counting down.
AGAACAAGTAAGATCAAAATACACAACTACAGAGAAAATAGTTGGATCTGGCTTCACGAATCCCAAATGAAGTCTTCAAGTCGTTAACCTAATAATGGTTTTGGAAAACCTAGGTAAAAGGAGAATCGACTCTAGTTTGCAACTAGGACACACGGAAGTGTCGGGATTAGGTTTTCCAGATGCTAGAGTTCTCCCTAATATAGTCTTTCAAATCAGGTTTGTTTACAATAAAAGCTAAGATAACTTAGTAACAAAGCAATTGATATTCACCGCTAGATGAACTCCTAATTTAAGATTCAAGCTAAGTTTGCTTAGAAAATAAGCAATCAATCTCCACCGTTAGATGGTATTAGCTTGATACACACAAATTAAATATACCTATATTTAGATATGGGTAAACCGTACCTAAACATGTATAACCGTTGGCTCAATAATAGTTAACCGAAGTTAGCCATATGAACACTTATAGTTCAGCCATATTCATCTAACACTTCTAGATCAAATATGATGATCAATCAATCATGATAGATAATCAAATGAATTTAAATATGCTTCTAGAGAGTTGTTCAAATGTTCACTATCTCATAGAAATATCCATGAACATTTTGAAACATAATCGGTTTGGTTTGTGGTTGTACAAAGTACTTATACAAGAACCAATTCATGAGCATAATGCCACGGTTTGTAAAACAAGTTTACATATCTTATTTCATTAAAGTTCCAGGGACTTTAGAACGCAAACGAAACTGAATTCATGAGTGAAAATTCATACTTACCGATTTTAGAACGTAACCACTATATTCGCAAACTGAGTACGCGAACAAAAATTCCGGACTTGACCAATTCCAGACGTTTGCAAACAATAGTTACAGACCTTTCACAGGTAAACTCGTTCACAAACACAGTTCGCAAACGAGTTCCGGACATGAACTAGTACTCACAGTTCGCATACTATGTACGCATACTATGTTATATCCAGACATTGGTAGTAGTTCTAAAACTCTCATTTAATCATTGAAACATCCTTAGAAGACAACAATGGTAATCTTACACATACCACTAGCTTCAAGTAATTTTAAAGTGATTAATTGATCAATACAAAACTTCCCAAGTTAACATCAAATGACTGTCTCACACAAATCATGTAAGATGTTGAAGGTAATTTTTACATGATCATCTTGACTTAATATTTAGTTTCCAACAAATAAATTGTCTACAACTAAACTTGTCAAGTAGATGATGAACTTAGCTAAAGCTAAAAAACTTCCAATATGTATTTCGAGAAATAGATAAACGAGATAAATTCGGCTCGAAATTTCAAGTGTGTATAATGTGAAAGTCTATATAGCTATATGACTTAGTGTCTTTAGAAGATAGAATAGAATAGACTTCTGAGTGATAGATAAGGTTTAGTTTCCACATACCTTTTGTTGATGAAGTTCCTCCAAGCTCTTCAGTAGATCTTCTTCTTCAATTTATGAACGACGAGAAGTCTAAAGCTCAACTACACACTTCTATCCTAATCCGAGACATAGTTATAAGTAAACTAGAAATCAAGTATATAGTTTTGATTAACTAAACTTGACAAACAATCTTGAGATAGCAACGCTTGCGAGTTCGACCGAGCAGTGGTCTAACAATCTCCCACTTTGTCAATTTTAGTGACAAAACTATCGATACATATGGATTACAAAATAAATAAACTTTGTAGCTTCTGATCCATCATGCTTGATTTCCTTGGGTCTTCAACTTCCTTGAACTTTTCGTTACCTCAAGTTCTCATTCGTAACTTAATGTGTTCCACTCAGCATCATTGTTGTTGAAGATCCGTAGCAATAACAATACGAAAACGAAAATTCTCAATCATTGTTATTCAATATCATAGTATTATTATATAGAATCAAAGTCCAATTGTATCACAACTTTGAAATAATACTATGGTGATATTTATCACTCCCCCTTAGTCAACACTTCCATTTTAGAATGAAAACCACTCCCCCTTACATAATGATCCGTAAACCATATGTATGTAGTGTGCACTACTAAATAATTCTCCCTCTTTTTGTCAATATAAATTGACAAAGGTGCGAAAAACTATGGGATCGTAATGCATGATTAAAAGAGAAAACATATCAACTTTCTTTTGATGATTTCACATAGTCTAAACTTAGTGTATTCATCAAGGATTTTATTAAGATACAAGTTAACCCCTTCAAATTCCACAACCGCTCTCCCCAAAAAGATATGGCAATTAAGCACAAGTTCATTTAAGAACTCTCCCCCATTTGATGTCATTCCCAAGAGATCAACATGAGAGACCTTACTTTTGCAAGAAAATAAGGATTTCTTTGGCCATTAAAAAATCACATGGATTTGTATCCAGTAAAATCGAATGAATTAATCCACAAGGAGACCTTATTGATTAATTTACCCATAAATCACTCAATATAAGAAAACTTACGGAGTAAACACAGTACTTTCACATAATAGTGGATCATGGAAAGATCAATACTGCGGAATTTCTCAAAAAGTTCATTATATCTTTTATCAATATTGTTAGAGCGCTTCTCGGTCGAACTCGCAAGCGTTGCTATCTCAAGCTTGTTTGTCAAGTTTAGTTGATCAAAACTATATACTTGATTTCTAGTCTACTTATAGCTATGTCTCGGATTATGATAGAAGTGTAGTTGAGCTTTATACTTCACGGCGTTCACCTAATAAAAACGAAGATCTACTGAGGGGAGCTTGGAGGAACTTCATTAACAAAAGTTATGTGGAGACTAAAACTTATCTATCACTCAGAAGTCTATTCTATTCTATCTTCTAAAGAGACTAAGTCGTATAGCTATATAGACTTTTACATTATACACATTTGATATTTTGAGCTAAGTTTATCTCGCTTATCTATTTCTCGAAATATGTGTTGGAAGCTTTTTGATTTAACTATGTTCATCATATTCTTGACGAGTTTAGTTGGAGACAATTTATTTGTTGGAAACTAAATATTAAGTCAAAAGATGATCATGTGAAAATTTGCTTGAAACATATTACATGATTTGTGTGAGACAATCATTTGATGTCGACTTGGAATGTTTCGTATTGATCATTCGATCACTTGATAATTACTTATAAGCTAATGGTATGTGTGCGACGGCCATTGTCGTCTTCTAAGGATGTTTCAATGATTGAAATGGGAGTTTAGAACAAAAAACCTTGTCTGGATACAACACGGTATGCATACCTAGTATGCAAACTGTTTTGGTATGATTCAGGTCCGGGAACCTTGTATGCGTACCTATTATGCGAACGGTTTTACCTGTAAAGGTCTGGGAACCTAGTTTGCGTACCTAGTATCCGAACGGTTTCACCTGAGTTGGGTACGAGACGGCTGTTTGCGTACCTGGTTTGCAGAAGGCTGGACAGACCAAGGTCTGGAGCTGTTGTTTGCGTACCTGGTTTGCAAACACAGTGGTTAAGTTCTAGAATCGGTTAAGTATGATTCTCATACTCATGAACTAAAACATTTATGAATTAAGGAATGCAATATTTGCAAACCGTGGCTTAATTTTCATGAATTGATTCTTGTATAATTACTTTGTACAATTACGAATCAATCCGATTTTGTTTCAATTGGTTCATATATATTTCTATGAGATAGTGAACAACTGAACAACTCTATTTGAAACACAATTAGATTCATTTGATTATCTTTCATGATTGATTGATCATCATATTTGATCTAAAAGTGTTAGATGAATATGGTTAAGATAAAAGTGTTCATATGGCTAACTTCGGTTAACTATTATTGAGCCAACTCAATATACACGTTTGGGTACAGTTACCCATATCTAAATGAAGGTATATTTCATTTGTGTGTAATAAGATAAGACCATCTAACGACGGAGATATATTGCTTTGGTTCTAAGCAAACTTAGCTTGAATCTTAAATCAAGATTTCATTTAACGGTGAATATTGAATGCTTTGTTACTAAGCTATCTTAGCTTTGATTGAAAGCAAACCCTGATTTGAAAGACTATATAAGGGAGAACTCTAGTAACTGGAAAATCTAATCCCCACACTTATGTGTGTTCCTAGTTGCAAACTAGAGTCGATTCTCCTTTAACCTAGGTTTATCAAAAACCATTATAGGTAGACGACTTGAAGACTTCATTAGGATTCGTGAAGCCAGATCCAACTATTTTCTCTATAGTTGCGTATTCTGATCTTACCTGTTCAATCGTATTGAGTACTATCTTCTCTAAGATTTTCTCGAGATTTATCTCCGATAGGTAAGATATAAAAAGTAATCACAAAGTTCTTCGTCTCAGACTTTATGATTCCGCAGTAACTTCTTCTTCTACCATATAGTTAAGATATTGTGAGGTGATTGATATTTTTAGGTTGCTCTTCGGGAGTATAAGACCGGATTATCAATTGGTTCATGTTCACCTTGATTTATTAAAAGACGGAACAAAACTTCATAGGTACTTCTATGGGATACAGATTTATCTATCAGGATAGACTTATCTGTGTGAGACAGATTTGTTTATAAGTCTTCGGCTTTGGGTCGTAGGAACTCTTAGTTGCGGGTGAGATCAGCTAAGGGAATCAAGTGTGTTAAATCCGGCATGGTTCTAGAGGCGTAAGGAACACGACTGTACCTTAATCGGTGTGAGACTTGGTTAGGGCTCAACTATATTCCAGTCCGAAGTTAACTTGTAGAAGGTTAGTGTATGTTGCGGCTTAATACAATGTGGTGTTCAAAGCCGGACTAGGTCCCAGGATTTTTCTGCATTTGCGGTTTCCTCGTTAACAAAATTTCTGGTGTCTCTGTTATTTCTTTTCGGCATTATACTTGTTTATATAATTGAAATATCACAGGTTGTGCGTAGTTTAATCAGTTTATAAATCCGACCTTGTTTGTTGGATATAATGATGTGATCTCAATAATGTTGTAGTAAAAAGGTTCGTTGAGACTTGTGAAAGCAAAAGATTTTAGACTTATAAAACTTAAAAACAAACAAAACTTAGCTCAAAATTTGATTCAAGATATGAGAAAATAACCAAGACACTGATTCCACTATTACACATGAATAAATTATGGTAAATAATCCAAAACTCTAATTATCTTTTAAGTTCCTTATTTCTTAATTCACATATAATCAGGCAAATTCTCAAAAATTAATTGTATCCCCTAAGCATAGATTATCTTAATACAAAGCATAACCTATCTAATTGAATCACAACTAATGAAGAAAATTTTGCAAACAATTAAAAACTCCGCAAAATCAGTGATTGAGCGCATTATAAATTATAAATTAGAGAAAATAAATAATTACCAATTATTCATGCGTGAATAGCTTCCTCATTGCCTTGGTTGTGAGAGAATTAGCCGCTCATCATGTTGGAACACGCTCAAAATTCATTTTTATTGCTCAAAGGAGGTGTACAAATGATGAAATGGAGAAAATAATGAAAACCGGGTTTGTAACAGTTATATTTGTTACAAACCGATCTGTTACAGAGAACGATAAAACAAGAGTGTCGTTGTCACTGTTGCTTTAAGACTTTCCTATGGACTACGACCCACGTTTGTGAGTCGTTGTCACTGTAGCAAAAACGACGGTCCTGGGTGCGTCTTATGTTCTTCGAGCTCTCTTTAATGGCAGCAGCAGCAGATCTCTGAAACTTGGATTTCTTTGCTCTGTGCTCTCTCCCAACTCTCCGTATCCTTTCTCTGCAACACCAGGACCATATATATACTCGCGGGAACAAGAATAATGTCTCATAATTACCCAAAATCTCCCATAACTCGACAGCAAAGAAAATTATCTCGGGAATATTTTCTTCCCATTC